>JAWNLD010000008.1:0-210832 GCA_035041545.1 Drosophila colorata | reverse complement strand
AGAGAAAGCGCGAGACATGTTAATATTTCCCTTGGGTTGTGAGATTAAGTTAAGAAAGTCTGAAATATGTAGTAGGTGCGTAGTTTGGATTTTTGGTTATTTCCTTATATTTAAGATTTGCCGTTATCAGGTTGAGATCACAAAGATAAGAGATTTGTGTTAATCGCGTTTACTATTGGTTTTCTTGAATATCCTCACATACAAATTATAAAGATTAACGGTTTAAAAACATTGACACATTATTAATTTTTTTTTTTTTTTAATAATATTTCTTACATCATTCACAGATGTTGTTGCCGTTGCTGTGCAGCAGCTAAACAATAAATAAAGGCAATTTGCAGCTGCAATTATTAAGAAAGCTGATAACAACAGTTAGCCAAACTACCTACCCACAACAACAAACACACACACACGCATGCACGCATCCATTTTGAGTGCTTCCATATGTTTATAATGTTTTGGATGAGGCCAGTCGGGCTTATAGTAAAATGTTTGCTTATTGAAGCCCGCAGACACTGGTTACCCACTTTGCCCACGGAAAGCTAAAACTAAATACCAAATGTGCAGTTACTTATATTCGAAGAGTTTCACTATAAATGAGTGCAACGAGTTTATTTCGTAAAGAGTGCCAGCTGCATTTGGCCCAACAGTCATATATCAAAGTCGGCGGCAGAACAGTTTATATTGAAAACGTAAAGGAAATATTGCCGAAGATTAAATACCCTGGCCAGCATATGGAAGATGTGCGCTATATAGCTAATGTTGGAAGACCGACGGACAGACATGGCTATTCCAACTTGGCTATAAACACTGATAAAGAATATATATATAGTATTTATTTACTTATTTTATTTTTTCGCCCGGAAGATACATTTGCGATAGTTGCAAAATGAATTCCATACTAATTTAACTGCTAAACAGAATGAAATTTTTCATTTTTAACTAAATTATTGCTTTGGCAGTCCAAAAGTGGATATCATTGGAATCAACTTTTGCATATCGTAATAATATCTTAAAATTAAGTATTGTATTTTCTATTGCGTTGCTTGAGGTCAGGTACACTTTGAAATGTTCAATTACAATTATGAATGTCTTCTTCTGCCTCTTACACACACACACACACACACACACAAACAGACTATAGCACAACTAATGCAAAAGGACTTAATCATTGGAGCCTTTCAGCGGCTTGCATATTAAATGGAAGCCATTGTTCGGTGCAAATAAAGCCTTTTCAAGGATATTTAACACAAGTCTCGAAATCGCATCTGGTTCTAAAGCTCTGTGGAATAGTAAAGCCATATATAGAAAGCGGCTTAAATATTGCATATTGAACATATGAAGTAATAAGTTATGGCCAAAATCAATTTACATGAAGAATGGGTGCAATATTCATGTGTAAACAGTATTCAATAACTGCACTCACAGCGCACTTTGTGAAGGGGAACTGAGCTGATACATCGCTTAAAGGGAGCAGAATTATCATGGCACACACACGAACACACGCACTCTGAGACAATATGCTGCTAGACAGCTGTCACGCCCCCGAACACACTCACAAATACGCACACACAGATGAAATTAGACTAATGAAAACAAATGCATATCGAAATTAATCCCATAATGTCGCCTTATTTATAGACAAGCGGCGCAAGCAGCAGTAACAAATGAGCCAAGTCATTATCGTTGCCAAACGGAGGGCGTTGATGGGTGGGCGTGGCCAAGCAACCACTTCAATAGATATAAAGCAATAAACCAGCGAGAAATGCAAAATCATTGTGAGACATTTTGAGGCTAAGATCGAAGCGAGAGCCAAAAGTGTTGTAATTTGTTGCACGCAAGCATTTGACACACTCACACATGCGAGAGCATGATGTCATGAGAAGAGAAAGAGGAGGAGAAAGCGGAATAGCAGCAGCAGCAGCAGAAGTTAGAACTACAGCTGATTTTCTTACTGCTGCTGCAGCTACACATAACCAAATAGTCATGATGCGTTTTAATTAGTGAACCAAGCGCTTAATAGTTAATTTTATGGTGTAGAGAAAGAGACTGAAAGAGAGAGAAATGGGGAATGAGAGAGAAAGAGATAGTGTGTGTGTGTACGATAAGTAGAGACAGCTAAGCGGCGACAGCAATTTGCATTAGCAGACATTCAAGTTTTGCCAGCTTGTAATTAAAATAATAAACACGCACAAAACGCATTAGAAAATTTAGCTGAGATCTGCGCAAAGAGAAACTGTGGCAAAAGCGACCGATGACTGTGAAGTGGGGTGTGAGGCGTGGCGGTGGTGCTGTTGTTGCTGCTGCTGTTGAGTGGTTGTGGCAATTGTCACAGCAACACACAGCCCACGTTACGGCTGGCAGCGTATGCGGCTGAAATGCTAGACAATAGGGCACACGTTGCGTATACGCAATGCTGGATAATTGTTTGCACAGCCAAAGTCTGTGCCTGTGTGTGTGTGTGTGAGTGTGTGTATGTGTGTGCTTGTGGGGCAAACGTGTGCTATTTGTGTTGGCTGTTTCACTTAGTGCGTTACTGACTTTATGCCCCAGGAGCACACTGCGGCTGCCCAAGAGCGAAGACGGGTGTGTGTGTGTGGGTATGTGGATGTGGGTGTATGGGTGTCATTGTTGTTGTGGCCAGGCAAGGAGTTGGTCGTACAGTGACCATTGTTGTGGCATGCGCTGCTGCACTTGACCCGCAAAAGCCGTTACAAAGGCAGCCAACTGGGCCAAGAGCTGCTAATGACAAAATCAAGCTGAAGATTGACCATAGCTATGCATGCACGTTGCACGCTGTGGCAGCAACAACAGTTGTGCAACAAATCAGCTACACAAATTAGATAGGTGCAGGCTACACAATAACTGTGCGCCTATTTGGCTTGTATTAACGCAAATGTCTTTGTACCTTTGGGTTGAGCGCCAGCTAAGTGCAAACAATTTTTGTTGGCCACAATCCACATTTAAACGTTTGCAACTACTTAGCCGCATTTTGATGGCCAGGCCGAAAACACAATGAGACACACTCTGGCATTGCCGCCACTCACACACACACACACACAGACACATACACAAAACTGTTGGCTAAACAATGCAACAGCAGCAACAACAAGATGCAAAAAATTACTGCGGTTCTTGAAACCGCTTGCGATCAGCTTTACCTGCTCATTCACTGGTGTGAAAACACGGATCTTGTGAGCATTTGACCTGAAGTGCGTGCTCCATTTCGCTTGTAGCATGTACACATCACACGCAGAACAATAAATAGCATGCTTGGGTGTTGGCATAGCATTTTTATTGTAGCTGGTGGTTGAAATTGGGTTGCCGATGCTAGATCCAGTGGAGTAGTTGTAGTGGGTGGTGAAGCTGGGGTTGAAGGCGTTACATCCGGTGGCGTAGTCGAAGTGGGCGTTGAAGGTGGGATTGGCGATTGTAGATCCGGTGGCGTAGTCGAAGTGGGCGTTGAAAGTGTTGGAGTTGATGTTGCCGTTATAGTTGTTGTAGTTGTAGGTGGCGATGGGTCCGTTGGGGGTGGCGATAGGGCCGCTATGGTTGGCGGTAGGCCCCCTGAGGAGAACGTTCGAGATTATCACCGGCTTATCTCCTCTGGTGTGGGTGGTGACAGATCCGTTGGGAGTGGCGAATGGTCCGTTGGAGGTGGCAGCAGGTCCGTTGGTGGTGGCGATGGGTCCGTTGGGGGTGGCGATGGGTCCGTTGGGGGTGGCAATGGGTCCGTTGAGGGTGGTGATGGGTCCGTTGGCGATGTTGTTGCTTCTAAACACAACAATATCGAAGTAATTCGGGATGCTGTTTCGACCCACGTTCTTATTATAACTAATATAATTGAACGTTTGGTCGCAGTCAGCGTTGGAGTTGTTGTTGTTGTTGCACTTGTTGAAAGCCATTTTTAAACAAAACGATTTTTTTAAGTTTGACGATTTGAGGTTTTAGATAGACGATAGTTCGGGAACTACTGATGCGGGTTCAATGAAGGAAAGGAGCCTTTATAGCTCAGGGACTGATTTTTCTATTACTTCATTCAATTGATAAATATTAGAGATAGGGACAAACAGGTTTAAGAGGACATAGGGTATGATCCGGTGCATCTACAATACAAGCGTGTACACTTTTTAAAGAAACTTCTCACGCCCAAAGTCATAAAACAATCAAAATAATGTGAAGATGAAAGAAGATATCCTAAAAATCAGTGAAATCTGGGGCATTCGATGAGTCTGATACTAAAAATTGACACGTAAACCACACGTCATAAAACTAGAATAATTAGGAGAAAACAATTACAGAAGCCCATCCATACATTACCTGAATACATGATTAGACCTTTACCCTTGGCACATGCACCCAGAATAGAGCTGTTTACCCTTGTCAGTAGGTGTCTATAGGCGTGAAATTTACGATCGAACTTTTTTCTCTAACAAAACCTGTTTACAAGTGTGCGCCGCACCTGTGTTCCTTCGCCGTGTAGAAAAACGGTCTGTTCACACTCTTCAGAAAAGGGAGAGCAAATTAAATGCGCACGTGCCTGATCGAGCTCTCAAGCCACCCCTGAAAAAGTAAACAAACAAGTCGATGCGTGCACTTGTGCGCACGTGATCTCATAACCCCTCCCAATTAAAATCTGAATTTTAATGAGCGGCCTCTTATTAAACCAGTTTTTAATGATCGGTCCCTTTTCCCACCCCCGAAAAAGTAGGTGAACAAGTCGATGCGTGCACTTATGCGCACGTGATCTCATAACCCATCATTAATTATTCACATCACGTAATTAAATTGACAGCAACTTCCTGTCACAGAACATACAGTTCCCTACTACTAAATTATAAACTTGTACTGTGTATTGATTAGGAGAATCTAAAGTCGAAAAGTTTAAGTCTCTAGCTTTTGTAGTTTCCGAGACCGCTGCGTTCATACAGACGGACGGACGGACAGACGGATATGGCTAAATCGACTCAGCTCGCCGTCCTGATCAAGAATATATGTACTTTATGGGGTCGGAGATGCCTCCTTCTGCTTGTTACATACTTTTGCACAAAATCATTATACCATTTTTATCCATTTTCAATAGGCTCAGGGTATAATAAAAAAAAACTAAGAAAAAATAGAAAGAAAACAGCGACAGTGGAAAAGAAACGCAGAGACAAAACAACGGCAATGGTAACGAGAGCGTAAGAGAGGCAGCGTAGCCCTTAACAGACGTGAAGCAAGCTGACCGTGCAGCAGAGCTGTTAATGGATCAGAGAGTTAAAATCTGAGCATCAGCGACGACAATCGCAGCCGCGGAGAATAAAAATTAAAAGAGACGACAACAGCGGAGACAACGGCACGATCCAAGAAAAATTAATCAAGGACAACAGAGCTTTATACCAGAAAGAAGAAAATCGATAGAAGCGGAAGAGTTCGCTACGAAAGGGAGAATATCGTGAGTAATCTGTACTATGTCAAGGATTTATTATTATTATTATTTGTAAGGTAGTCTCACAACAAAGATTTTAGTGGCACAGCGACCAAATTGCGGTATTTTGTGCCAAGGGGCTCCCTATGGGGACAAGAGACGCTCTGCCCCCCTTATGAAGGAGAGCAGATCGCTTGTCAAGGAATTTCTGCTCTGGGCTGGAGAACAAATTCTCCGCATAGATATTTCCTTCTACTCCAAATAATGGCTGGGAAATCAAATAAAATGTGCTTTGTTGTCTCGTCATCCTCTCTGCAGAGTCTACACTCTGTGTCACGGGATATGCGCATTTTCTGGAGGTGATACTTGAAACTGTGTGGTGTCCCGTGAGATAGAACACCAAGAGCCGTAGTTCCGCCCTTGAAAGATGTTTGGTCTTTCTACCTGTATGTGGGCTGCCCAGCTCTTTAGCTTGTCATAATCCAGGTATCGTTGACCAGTAGATTCCTCTCTCCTTCTTTGACCATTCCTCTATCAACTCTTTGGCAGAGGCCCAGCTTAACCCAGAAAAGGGTTCAGGTCCAAGAAGAGAAGTTGCGGAATCAGCCCCAGCTCGCCAGTTGTCGGAAATTCCGGAATGCCCCAGGACCTAACAAAGTGTTACCCAGCTTCGATGTGAGAGGTGCTGGAGACAACTCCAGCAATCCGCAACCAGTCTCGAGGTAATCCTCCAAGAGGAAAGAGCTTGAATGGCTGCTTGGCTATCTGAAAAAAATATTTATGGTGGCTCTTCTTATTCCCTTGTCAAGGATATGTCTGGAGTAGGACTCAATGGCGTGGATCTCAGATTGAACAACACTGGGCCAGGTACCCATTGCAATCGAGATTTTGGTGTTGAGTCCAGTGATCCCCGCACTAACCCCTTGATTAGTTTTTGATCCATCTGTGAACCATTGCAGGCTCATGCGATCATTGCAAGGGTTGCCATCATCCCATTCCCTACGGTCTGGAATTAGCGTCCTAAGTTTCGCCTCGAAGAAAAGTTCCGCGGTCTTAAGATCCGTTCTGTCGCAGATCCCTAGGCCAGGAAGAGTTTTTACTAGACTAGCATATCCTATGTCTGCTGCTAGCAATCCATTTTTGAGTTGAATTCTCAGAAGGCTCAAAGAAGCTTTCTTTATGTACAAATGCAGTGGATTCAGTCCTAAGATTGTCTCTAGTGCTGAAGTAGGACATGTACGCATGACACCAGTGAGGGATAACCATCCGCGCCGCTGAAGTTTGCTGCATATTTGTATGGCGGTAGCCTGCTGGACCTTTGGCCACCATACGAGGGCAGTAAATGAAAACAGGCACAACCATCATACTATACAGCTATCTGATGGCTTTGGAGTCTAAACTTCACGTGTTACCGAAAAGCCGACGACATGCCCACATGGCATGAGTACATTTGGTCAACGTTTTGTCTAAGTGCGAGTTCCAGTTAAGTATATTATCCAGATTAACACCGAGATATTTGATCTGACTAGAGAGCTTTACGGGTGTCCCACTGATTTAGAGCTGCCCGACTTCGATGTTGAGTGCCGTTTGCATCAATTCGGTGATGGTTCAGCCGAACTTTCCGGAGAATATTATTGCCAAATCATCTGCATACCCTATGGTATCGATGCCTAGCTCCGATATTTTCACCAGTAGTTCATCTATCACTAGGGACCAAAGAAGGGTAGACATAACCCCGCCCTGTGGACACCGTTTGTCCGCTCGGATGCGGGCAGTGGTGGTGTCCAGTGAAGATCTAATGTCTCTGTGAATAAGCATTCTCTCTATCCAGAAGGAGTCACCCCCCTAGATGCTAAAGCCCTGGTTATTGACTGATAGCCAGTGTTGTCGAAGGCCCCTTCGACCGCTAGGAAGGAGCACAAAGCAATTTCCTTCGCCTCGAATGACTTTTTAATCTTACTGACTATCTGATGTAGAGCGACCTCTGTCGATCTGCCTTTGATGTAGGCGAATTGTGTATGGTGCAGTGGATTGGTATCTTGCAATCTGCACCGGATATGAAAGTCCAACAGACGTTCTGCGGTCTTAAGCAGAAAATATGTAAGGCTAATTGGTCTATACGACTTAGGTTGATCCAATGAACGGTTTCCTTGCTTGGGAATAAAAACCACAATTTACCTCCCTCCAAGTGAAGCTCGCCCTAAGTAGACCAATTAGTGGACTAAGTATATATTCTAGACTGCCCTGCAGCAGGGCCGGGCAAATCTGGTTGCCCCCACTACTTTGAAGGGAGCGAATCATTTAATGGCCCACCGGACCTTGTCAGTGTCGAAGATAACACCCGACAGACTGTAACCACGTCTATTTGTGGTTCAGTATGCCCAGCATAACAGGGATTGTCCGGGTTTATAACAGAGCCAGGGAAATGCACCTGAAGCAGTAGCTCTAACGTTTCTCGTCGATCCTGTGTGTAAGAACCCTCTGTTCTTTTTATTTTCGGAAGAGCCCGACTAGGAGATACTCTGAACCCACCGGCGAGCTGCCGTTATATGCACTCATTTAATCCTGCTGCATTCGTACACACGACTCCACAACCGCACTTAATAAAAGAAGATGCGCTTGACCCCCACTATGAAAAAATAATTCTTAAATAACTTCTAAGAATAGGATCGTTATGAAATCAGGACGTAACGAGACCATTAAAATCTGTGTACAAACCAAAGCACAAGCCTGTAGTACTTCTTTGTCAGTTTTTTAGTTTTTTTTTATATGAAGGGCGTATGGGGGAGGTATCCAAAATCCGAAATATTCATAATCTGCATATCTATTATGAGAACATATTGAAACAAATTTGGTGACTCTAGTTCTTATAGATATGAGATATACTCGATAAACCATGTAAAAAATCCGATTAACACTGATTATAAGAAAATGGGACAAGTTAACGATCATTTGAAATAAACTTGATCTGCTTATCGGATATATGAATATAAAAAGTCCAAGCTCAGCTCTCTAGCCCTAACAGTCCCAGAAATCGACGCATTCATACAGATAGACGGGCGGACGGACAGACGGATAGATAGACGGACTTGGCTTGATTGTCTCGTCTAGTGATGCTGATCAAGAATATATATACTTTATGTGGTCGGAGATGCCTCCTCCTGCCTGTTACATACAATTGCACAAAGCCATTATACACTTTTTACCCATTTTCAATGGGTTCAGGGTATAAAAAGTGTGTGTTTGGTTACGCAGCCCAAACAGCTGGAGTAATATTGCCAATTTCTAAACCCATAATACATCAAACATACAGCTGTGGACAGCTAATTGGAAACAAGCTTCTTAATTTTGAATTTTCTCTACTCAGAATATGTAATGAACAGTTTCGGTAGAATTTAAATTCATAACGGCGAGCTTTTTAAATTCACCCGCCTAAGTTAACAGAATCAAAGATAGACAGTCACATTGCTTAATAGAGAGTGCAAATGTCAATTTGACAAACGCTTAGCGTCTCCTTCTCACTCTCTCCCTCTTTCTCTTGAGGCCTAGCTCCCAAAATTTGATATCCGTTTGCATTCCTTCTTTTTGATCTGGCTATCCAAAGTGGAAAAAGAGACTTCAAAATCTGAATCTATACAAAATATAGCCATCAATGCTAATTAGTGCATTATTTGGTCGTATTTTAACTGATTATTGAATTTTCTGACGCGTCGAGATAATATTGAACGTAAGCATACCTTGTAAAAAAGTTAATGAGGCAGCATTAAATTACATGTGTTCTTATTTTACCTAGTCTCACAAAAGAAGTATGAAGATTTGGAATTTTTATGTACTGGGCTTGGAAACGTTTGCATTTTTGATTTGCGAATTGCTGTGACCCTGACATCGCGCAATACAATTTATGGTATTATACTCAGGCTTCCTGACTAATTAAATTTTTTTTTTCTATAGGCTCTCAAGCATATCAGGAGCGTAAAGCACAGTAGCTCTGTTTTTCCATCAATCCGACTTTCGGACGAATCCAGCTAGACGAGCACTCACGGCAACGCGAAAACAGTTACTAAGGCGTAGTCAACATCTGCATGGATACCGCCTCTGTAACATCAGGGCGCATATTCATCAGTATCCTGATCCGCCCGTTTGACTCGCAACACTTATCAGTGTATATCATCTCACCTAATCAAATAATAGTGTTCATTAATAACTTCCAAAAACTCATATATATAACATCAACATTCATTCAACTTAAACAGTGTATCCCATTTTAATGTGAAAAGTTCATAACCATAGTGCTAAACCGAAACCAACAATAGCTACCTCATCTACAAGTTACCCCATCATCATTCATCAAATACATCATTCGTTAACACCAATTTCATACTCATCTATATACATCCCTACCTTAAATACATTTATACCCCTCAATCATTAACAACGTTTACTAATATTTCTTAAATGGAATATTAGTCCCATTGAACTTGAAATAAATGTCATGCTTCGGCATATATTCATATCCATGAAATTGTCCCTAAATAAAAAAATCAAAATGTTAGTAGATTTAATACTAGAAAAGAAACCGCCTCGAGCTGTAAAACGGTTTAGCGCAGCAAGAAATGCGTCGGTGGACAAATCACACACTTGCAGCGGATGCGACATTTAGTGTGGCGTTCGATGGACAACTGTACCACGATCAACATTTGTAGAGTTGACCGATATATGAATATCCGGAAGATTCGGCGTGTGAAATCCCGTACGGTAACAATCTAAGATTAGAGGCGAAAAAGGTGTTTTGTAGCATATTGTAGCATGAAGTCTTCCTTACTTGGGGTGTCGGCAAATTTTAACTCTAAATTCATGTAGAGTCATATAAAAACACTCAAAAATTCTTTAAGTTATATATGCGGTTGTTTGTCCTGGCGTACCAGCATAAAAACGTCAGCAAAAATACTGTCTTGCAAATTTCAAGTGATTACTGTTGTGCGCGTTGCATCTCGAACCTGAAGGGCGACATAATGCAATGTCGATTGTAACTTTCATGTGATGTAAACTAAGCAAAGTGTAAAGGCGACTTCGAGTAGGTAATGACGATAAGAGCCTATGCTGTATACGCCTTCAAGCAAATTATTAGAGGTGACATGCTAATTTGCGTGTCTTATGTTAAACCATCTCCAAGTTAATATCATCTGGCTTGTCTGTGCCCACATGTTTTGACCTCTCAGTAACTAAGCAGGTCTATTAAACCATATCGATTCCTGCAGATCTTGTTCAGTTCAACCATTTTAATAGCAGGTTGCATTTCCTTCGTGGATTTTTATACTCGTTCACGAAGTGAAACACTAGTTTTACAGATACAATAGTATATTGGGTTTATGCAATGTCCTTCATGCTGTCTGTCGGTATTTAAGCCAGAGACTTAAAATATATACTCGTGTATACCCTCGTCTGACAAAGTGTTACGGGTTTCGGGATGCGCCCACTGGAGGCGTGGAAATTCGATAAAATCTATATATCTCCCTCACTTTTAAAGCTAGATGCATAAACAAAACAAAAAACCAAACGCCCACTACCACGCCCACATTGTCCAAAACTCGATATGTGCACAACATCAATGATGCCAGTGTAACATTGCTAGCGCCATCTATTGCATATTTTCGGTAATTAGTTTTGTTTGGTTGTCACTAAATGGTTGGTGTCGATGATGACTAACACGCTGCTAAAGTGACAGTTGTGATCGCGAAGAGGCAAACTTTTTTTTGGTATTTTATACTTGTATATTAGTATTATTATTAATACACATAGTGCTAGGATACATGTTTTAGTATTTACTGTTACTGTGAACGAGTAATCCGCTGTCGGTTACACCCGATTGCAACGTTCTCACTTGCTTAACTTCACTATTTCTTTTCTGCTTTTATTCTTTTGCACATTTGTTTTATTATTTTTTTTATTTCCCTCGTTTGTAGAAGAAGCATGGACTAAACATGCAATAAAAAAAAATATTAAAAAAAAAACAACAACAGCAAACACCACAAACAGAGATACCAAAGCTTTGCCAATTTGTTCTGTTCTTCCACCTAAGTGTTCTTGAAAAGCCATCTTTTAGCACGCTGTAAAGTCACTGCTAACAAAAGTGTCCCTCTGTAAACTTTAATAGAGCGACTTACATGTAATAGTTTTTACACCGGACTTAACAGAGTCTGTTAAAGTCGCAACTGAAAACCTTGTTTACACCAGCCGCTACCGCAACTGCAATCAGTAAACAGCTGATCGCTATTAATGCTGCGTGTCGGTAATATTAAAGTGAAAGATCAAATCGTGGACCTGCTTTCTGCCGTCCGACATCGAGGATGCCGAGGCACCTCTCTCAGCTGCATCTTAGCACATCAATGTCAAACACTTTTATTGCGTCGTTGTTGGCTGGTGCTGGTAGCAATATGTGAGTAAATAAAACAACATACTTAGGTAATCATAATAACACGTATATTTAAAGGAACGCTTTGGTCAGGGTGAAGATAACTTTTGAATGGACGGGAATGCTTCGATTGCTTCAGTATGCTACATATATTTGCATACACAAGAGGAGATCCTCTTTGTAACTGTTTTGTTTTCCGTTTAGACGGTTGGGCAGAGGAGCAGCTTGCTTCCATGTCTGGTGACAGCAGATCGTCAGCCATGTCTTTAGCCACATACGATGTGCATCCGTCTGCAATTTAAATATAACTTTTATTATTTGCAAAATTATAAATATTATTTATTATTTAGAAATAATAAAATAACTAACCTGTCAATCTCCACTTTGACCTCACTTGGCAGCACCTCCACGCCCAGTGTCTCCAATCTGGTGGCCGAAGCCATCGCTTCATCTTTACGTGTCCACTTCGCACAAAATCAAAACTCTTCCGTTGCTCTTTTCAAACCAATAAAAAGCACAAAAAAATACCTATATACTGGAACTACTAATTGTTAACAGCTAAAATCTAAATGAAACCCAGCCGATATTTCCGCAGCAGCCGCCACAGTGGACTATCGGCCCGCTTGACACACACCCAAGCCCGTGTATTTCTTATGGGGCAAAAGCGGCAAATGCGAAATGCCACTGCAGTTGCAGTAGTGACACCGGTCCAAACACCCTATAAGAATAACAATTATGTATCCCTAGAAATGTACTGTGTGAATGTGAATTTGTTTGAAGATATACCTAATTATTTTAATGTGGATAGCTACTATGAATATTAGTTAAAAATGGAACTTTAAATTATTTTTTATTTTCCTATGAGGTAAGGAAAATGTAATCATTGGGTTGTAAATATTTTTGGGATTTTCTAAACTTTAGCGCTGTAGAAAATCATAAGTAGGGCGGATATAGAAGCGCATTTGCATTACCATCATTGCAGTTAACATTCATTAGGTGCGAGTCGGCTGCTACTCTCTATCTTTCTTTTATGCTGTGTGATTACGGTCGGAAATTTCTATAGGTTCCATACACTGCCTAAAAGGCATTCCCACCATAGACAAATATGTTGACATACCTAATAATGTTTTAAAACCGTGGACGAATGAAAATATACCAAGTTTTTGGACACTTCACCAGGACAATGATCCTAATCATATAGCGCATCTAACGAAAACATTTTTTCAGGCAAAATCCATGACTGTTCTCGAGCTGCCATCGGCACAACCGGTCTTAAGCCCCATCGAACATTAATGAAATAACGTAGAAAAAGTCGTCACCAAGCAAAAAATGAATTTCGATATGTCAATCAAAAAAGTCAGAGATGCATGGTACCTCATACCTGTAGAAAGGTGCCAGAGCATTAAGATGGAAATGCAGTGAAGTACCCATGACTGACTATTAGCTAATAACCAAAATTGATTAGAAACACGTTGTAAGAACTAAAAACAATAAAAACTTACTTAAATATTTACAAAATTATTCAAAATATGAAAAATTCTTCGACAAATCAAACTTGTTTCCAATTAGCTGTGCCGCCCTAATCACGGTTTGCAACGAACTAATTACAATTACTAAGGAACAATGGAACCAAATAGTGAAAGTGTACCCTTAATTTAAAGAAGGATAATGGCAGAAGAGAATAACCATAATATCATATCGGTTGATCTGCTGGTGTTATTCTGAGTTCAGAAAATTCAAAATCAAGAAGCTTGTTTCCAATTAGGTGTCCACAGCTGTACATATGTTCATACAATTAAGTTGCGTTGCTCTGCGAAGCAACTACATAAGTAGCTCTTAAGCATATGTATATTCGAGCTGTGCTCTTATCTTTGACTTACATTCTTTGCCTTAACATTCGATTTAATTTTTATGATCGCTGCTGCGCAGCGAGCTAGTTAGTTCGTTCGTTTCGTTAGTCGCGTACATTTGGTAGCCATTGGCCACCTGCATTTGGCTTAACATAATTTATTGTTCACATACCTTATTTAATAAACGTTGAATAGTCAATTTTCGGTCGGAATCAGAGACTAATTCCAGTCTGCCTGCTTTAAACCATCATTGTAAAATATAAAATAAGTAAACATATTAAAAACACTGAGCAAGAAATATTCATTTAATTAATTTAAATGTTTCTAAAGCTATTGAAAAAGCTCAATAACGCATCAGAGTGTTTTCGAAATTGGATTTGGATATTGGATAATGGATATTTTCTGGTATAAAAAACATCTTTTGTGACACCTTTAGGACAATATGAGTTTTTAATGATAACACTGGGATTGAAAAAAACAACAGTATTTTAAAGATTCGTTAATAGAATATTTGCAAATTTAAGATGGGAAAATAGAGTAATTGTGTATATAGACGATATTATGGTGGCAAGTAAAAACATTAACGAACATTAGGATACACTGCGAGAAGTATTTATTAGATTGACACAAAACAAATTATAATTACAGATGGACAAATGTGAGTTCATGCATTCAAGCATTAAGTATTTAGGTTTTTTAATAACTAGTCAAGGAATAAGGGCTGATGAAAAGGAAATAGAAGCTATACAAAATTTTCCAGTTCCAGATAAGACACCTGCAGTTCAGAGTTTTCTGGGTTCAGTTCAGAGTTGTCTGGGAGAAGAATTGTTACACAATATTCCAAAAGGCAACAAACCTTTTAAAACAATTCATATAGATCATTATGGACCAGTAGACATTGCGAGATTGAAAAAGCATTTATTTGTGGTGGTAGACGAGTTTTGAAAGTTTGTAGGGCTTTTTCGGTCTGCAAGCGCTGTTTGCAGGCTTGGGTATTGAGCTAGCCGTCGGTCGTAGTTAGTCGTCGCTAATTTATTAACGCATACGATTGCATCGATCTCTTTGTTCGTGGGCGAAGCCAAGAATCTGTTCGAAGCAGACACAATTATTGGCCCAAGTGCAACTTAATGCTGGGACATCGGTGATTTGAAATATTCTGGAGCACCAAAATGGGGAGAAATTGGTATTTGGCATGCCTTCGCAGATCAACTGCAACCAACATTTGAAAGATATAGTTTCCTCTATTGTGAACATTTTGAAATTTCACAACTACGATTACTACAATTTATCTGCAAATATTCAAAGCAAGTACGAAGCGCGAGCATTCATTTGAATACCCTGAACCCATTGAAAATGTCTAAAAGGGTATAAGGGTTTTGTGCAAATGTATATAAGATAGAAAGAGGCATTTCCGACCCCATAAAGTATATATATTCTTGATGAGGATCAACAGCCGAGTCGATCTAGCCATGTCCGTATGTCTGTCCGTTCGTCCGTCTGTATGATCGTCGTATGAGCATCGATCTCGGAGACTATAAAAAATCTTACAAATGTATGTAAGAGGCAGTATGTATGAACGCGTCAATTTCAGAGTACAAGGGCTAGAGAGCTGAACTTGGACTTTTCAAATGATCGATAACTTGCCCCGTTTTCTTATAATCAGTGTTTATCGGTTTTTTGACCCGCTTAACGACCATAACTCAGAAACTATAAGAGCTAGAGGATATTTCGGATTTTGGATACCTACCCCATTCGCCCCCCCCCCCCCTTAAAAAAAAATCATAAAAATAAAACCAAAGCAAATCAAGTTATACAGACTAGTGCTTTGTTTTGTACACAGATTTCAATGCTCTTTTTACGTCATGAAAATGCAATAAGAATGTATTAAAACAAATTTCATCCAAATCGGTTAAGAAACACACAAGTTATTAAAGAAAATCTATTTGTCTATTGGCAAACCACGTGGTGGCAAGCACCAAGCGCAGACGTTTTCTGCATGCATGTGCACGCATACATACATACAAGTACATATGGCTATTATTTTTTGGACGTAGATGTACTAAAGGAATTAGTTCTGAGTGATTAGAGTCATATGACAAAGTGTGTGTGAAACAAGGAAGTGTCCGACTAGGAGATAGCCTGAGCCCAGCGGCGAGCTGTCGGTATATACATTGATTTAAGCCCCATTCATACACACGACACAACAGCCACACTTAGTAAAATATAATCTATATAAATAACAAAAATGTATGCACGCGCTTTGCGGTCGCTTTTAATATTTGAAGAAAAATTTTACTAAATAGGAAACTATAACTTTCGAATATTGGTTGCAGTTGATCTGCGAAAGCTTTTTGAGAGTGTGCATGCCAAATACCAAATTTTTCCAATTTTGTTGCTTCAGAATATTTCAATCGTCGAAAAATAAATAACAAAAAAGTAAGATAGCTCTTGTCGGGAGTGCCCGACTAGGAGATACCCTGAACCCAGCGGCAAGCTGTCGTTACATGCATTTAATTAAGCCCCATTTATACGCACGACACCACAGCGGCACTTAGTAAAATAAAATAAAAATAAATAATACAAATTAGTATTTGCAGTCAAATTTTAGTATGTCGTAGTTGTGAAATTTCTCGCAAAGTTTTCAAAACATAGGAAACTATATCATTCAAATGTTGATTGCAGTTGATCTGCGAAGGCTTTTTGAGAGTGTATGCCAAATATCAATTTTCCCCATTTTGTTGCTCTAGAATATTTCAAATCGTTGATGTCCCAGCATTAAGTTGCACTTGAACTAATAAGTGTGTTAAGTTTAAAAAAAATAAAAAAAATAAAATAAAATAATATAAAAACTTAAACAAACAGCACCAAAACTCCGTTAACACCGTGACACAATTGAGATTCGAACCCGCGTCTGGTAGCTAACCAGGCAACATCTCTATAAGCGAGGTACAGCACCATTCTAAATTTCCTCATTAAAAGCTAACAAAATAGCACATATGCACAAACAATCGCATTAGAATTCGCAGAGTTCACGCATATGAATGGGTTTTCGCATTCGCATCGCATTCACAACGGACGTGTTTTTTACTTGCGCCTCGAAATAATTAACTTTTCATTGTGTTACACAAAGATTAACCTATGCAATTTTTGTCATATTTAGTGTTTTGACTGTGTGATACATCGGGTGTGTAAAACACACAGTTGGACTTTAATTGGCAGTATTTAAATAATTTATTTAAAAAGAGTTTAAATACAACAACAATCTGCAGCGCATACATATTGGTTGACATGTGCAATTGCATTGTTGCCTGCCGATTTTGTTTTTGCATTTTCGCTCTCATCATAGTTTTTGTTCTCTACTCGCGCTCTCAACTCTACTAATTACTAATCTCTATCCCTCGCTAATATTGTTGTTGGTGTTAGTCGTGGTCTTTTTTTTTATTTTTGATTTTGCTCTTGTTTTAATTCCGTTGTGTTTGTTTCGGTCGTCGGGCCCGCGCCACTTTTATCTTTCTAACGTTGTTACTGTAAGTACTATTCAACGTCTCAAATTATTTTAACCCTAGTGTGCCTATCTTTTTTTTTTATACCTTGTTTTTGCAGTTTGTTTGTGTAGTCATTTTTTGTTTGTTTAAATTTCTTGTTTTTATCCCTTAACAAAAACAAAAATAAATAAATAATAATTATGTATGTCTGCTACAATAAAAATTGGCAGGTGCGTGCAAACGTTAAGATGGATTTCGTTTTGCTGCTGGCTGGGTGACAATGTGTCGCAAGAAAAATGCGCGTTCGATGGATTCTCCGTTTTGGATAATGAGTTGAATAGGTTTCGAACGAATCTCCAAGGCGTGAAAAGGCCAATCTTAGACTGTCTATTGGCCCCAATGAACCTTCTGTCCCAACACACTTGCTCACAATATCCGCTCCTAATGTTGAATTAATCAATCTTTCTTCCCCGTCTCCCCACATCAAAGACAGAAGTGACGAAAATAACATTGTACCCATGGATGTTGTTCCTTCTGATCCCGAAAAGTGTTCTGATTCGGCGATTGCTAGCACTGTTGATACTGATCAACACTCCAGTGCTAATATACCGACCAAATCAAATGGTCAATCAACCAAAACTATAGCTCCACCAGTAGCTACTGCCGTGGTTCCTAATATGGCCCTTTTAGGTGTTCCACCAAGAAAATAAATCTTTGTTTCTAGGCTTGCCCCTTCTACTACATCTGATGATGTCAAGGCCTTTTTTCTGGCCAAATCTCAAGTAAATCTTACGGTGGAAAAATTCAAATTCGCAAATACTCGGGAAATTTCTTTTAAATTAAGTGTTTCGGCCGAACATTTCAGCAGTATTTGTTGTACAGAATTCTGGCCGGATCACGTAATAAAAAAAAATACACTGCACAAAAGAAAAATCGGCCTCCGATTTCAGTTCCCCCTACTTGTGTTGGTTTAAATCAACCTATTGTGGTCTCTGATAGCACAAAAAACTAATATTCTCCGTCTCACTTGGCTATCAGAATGTAAGATGTCTTTGTAGTAAACTTAGCAATCTATACCTTAATAGTCTATCTTTTCATTTCATCGCCTTCTCTGAGACATGGTTAAGGCCTGACATCTTAAATACTGAAATTTTATCTAACAAATTCTCTATCTATAGAAAAGATTGCACTCCTCGTCGTGGTGGTGGTGTGCTTATTGCAGTTGACGTTGATTTTTCTTCGGAGGTTGTAATAACACACTTTAGTATAGATATAGAATTTGTTGCTGTCAAATTTGTACACTCATGGTGTGTGCATTTTCATTACTTGTTCGAATATTCCTCCTTCTTCAGATAATTCTGTCTATTCTTTGCATTTCTCTGCTATACATTCTGTCTCCTCTATGCTTTCCGATCATGATTTTCTTGTTGTTCTGGGTGATTTCAAAATTGCCGGAACTAGTTGGATTTCTAGTCCCGACTCTAGTGTGTTGACTTCAATTTATTTGGGATGTCATTGTGTCAAATTAATGGTATCCCAAATTCTCTACATAAAATGCTTGATCTTATTTTTGTTTAAGATCATTCCTTTTTATCTGTAACCTGTACTGAACCCATATCAAAAACCGACTTTGCTAAACTAAGTCAGCTCTTATCCCAAACTGACTGGTCTCGGCTTTACATGGATAGTGAAATCACGATTTTTTATTCCACTTCAAATAATTTATTTGAGATATGTGTCCCGGTTTGTAATTCACTTAGGTCTAACAAACCTATGTGGCTTACACGGGAATTAATAAACTACAAAATTTCAAGTCAAGGATGTATAGTAAGTTCAAGAAAACTGGCTCTTTCTTGGATTACTCTCGATATCTGATTGAACGATCCATTTTCTCTGTCCTAAATAACCAATTTTATAAGGATTACCTGAAGTTGTAGATTACAGTTCCAGCGGGATCCAAGGAGGTTTTATTATTTCGTTAATGCGAAACGTAAATCATCAACACTACCATCAACCGTATTTTTCAGAAAAAAACGACAGCAGACTTAGATCAGGCCATCGTCGATCTATTTGCTAAATTTTTTCAAATGACTTACAGTTCTCAAGATTACCAATTGGGTCTGCCTTATCCTTAACACGTAAATGACTCAAATTGCATTTTTGGACCTTTGATCACGGAAAGTTCACTACTAAGTGATCTAATGGTCATGAAGACTGTATTTCCAGCGGGACCTGATGGAGTACTATTTAATGTGGAATAAAAAATCGTGATTGCACTTTCCATGTCTCTACACATGTAAAGCCGAGACCAGTCAGTCTGGGATAAAAACAGAGTTAATTTAGCAAAGTCGGTTTTCCGAAATTGACGAGCTCGCTCTTAACAATGTCTCAGAGAAGGCGATCACATGAAAAGGAAAAGATAGTCTATTAAGGTATAGATTGCTAAGTTTACTACAAAGCCCTCATACATTCTGATAGCCAAGTGAGACGGAGAATATTAGTTTTTTGTACTATCAGAGACCCCAATAGGTTGATTTAAACCAACACAAGTAGGGGGAAGTGAAATCGGAGGCCGATTTTTCTTTTTTGCACTGTATTTTTTTTTTTATTACATGATCCGGCCAGAATTCTGTACAACAAATACTGCTGAAATGTTCGGCCGAAACACTTATTTTAAAAGAAATTTCCCGAGTATTTGCGAATTTGAATTTTTCCACCGTAAGATTTACTTGAGATTTGGCCAGAAAAAAGGCCTTGACATCATCAGATGTAGTAGAAGGGGCAAGCCTAGAAACAAAGATTTATTTTCTTGGTGGAACACCTAAAAGGGCCATATTAGGAACCACGGCAGTAGCTACTGGTGGAGCTATAGTTTTGGTTGATTGACCATTTGATTTGGTCGGTATATTAGCACTGGAGTGTTGATCAGTATCAACAGTGCTAGCAATCGCCGAATCAGAACACTTTTCGGGATCAGAAGGAACAACATCCATGGGTACAATGTTATTTTCGTCACTTCTGTCTTTGATGTGGGGAGACGGGGAAGAAAGATTGATTAATTCAACATTAGGAGCGGATATTGTGAGCAATTGCACATGTCAACCAATATGTATGCGCTGCAGATTGTTGTTGTATTTAAACTCTTTTTAAATAAATTATTTAAATACTGCCAATTAAAGTCCAACTGTGTGTTTTACACACCCGATGTATCACACAGTCAAAACACTAAATATGGCAAAAATTGCATAGGTTAATCTTTGTCTAACACAATGAAAAGTTAATTATTTCGAGGCGCAAGAAAAAAACACGTCCGTTGTGAATGCGATGCGAATGCGAAAACCCATTCATATGCGTGAACTCTTATTCGAATTCAAATGCGATTGTTTGTGCATATGTGCTATTTTGTTAGCTTTTAACGAGGAAATTTAGAATGGTGCTGTACCTCGGTTATAGAGATGTTGCCTGGTTAGCTACCAGACGCGGGTTCGAATCTCAATTGTGTCACGGTGTTAACGGAGTTTTGGTGCTGTTTGTTTAAGTTTTTATTTTATTTTTTTTAATTTATTTTTTAAACTTAACACACTTATTAGTCCAAGTGCAACTTAATGCTGGGACATCAACGATTTGAAATATTCTAGAGCAACTATATTTTGCGAGAAATTTCACAACTACGGCATTCTAAAATTTGACTGCAAATACTAAAACCGAGCGCCCAGCGCGAGCATTAATTTGTATTATTTATTTTTATTTTATTTTACTAAGTGCGGCTGTGGTGTCGTGTGTATAATTGGGGCTTATTTAAATGCATGTAACGACAGCTTGCCGCTGGGTTCAGGGTATCTCCTAGTCGGGCACTCCCGACAAGAGCTATCTTACTTTTTTGTTATTTATTTTTCGACGATTAAAATATTCTGAAGCAACAAAATTGGAAAAATTTGGTATTTGGCATGCACACTCTCAAAAAGCTTTCGCAGATCAACTGCAACCAATATTCGAAAGTTATAGTTTCCTATTTAGTAAAAATTTTGAGAGAAATTTCACAACTACGGCATACTACAATTTTTCTGCAAATATTAAAAGCGACCGCAAAGCGCGTGCATACATTTTTGTTATTTATATATATTATATTTTACTAAGTGTGGCTGTGGTGTCGTGTGTATGAATGGGGCTTAAATAAATATATATAACGACAGGTCGCCGCTGGGCTCAGGCTATCTCCTAGTCGGACACTCCCGACTACAGCCACCTTCCATGTTTCACACACACTTTGTCATCTGACTCTAATCACTCAGAACTAATTCCTTTAATACATCTACGTCCAATAATAATAGCCATATGTACTTGTATGTATGTATGCGTGCACATGCATGCAGAAAACGTCTGCGCTTGGTGCTTGCCACCACGTGGTTTGCCAATGGACAAATAGATTTTCTTTAATAACTTGTGTGTTTCTTAACCGATTTGGATGAAATTTGTTTTAATATATTCTTATTGCATTTTCATGACGTAAAAAGAGCATTGAAATCTGTGTACAAAACAAAGCACTAGTCTGTATAACTTGATTTGCTTTGGTTTTATTTTTTTTATTTTTTTTTTTAAGGGGGGGGAGAGGGCGAATGGGGTAGGTATCCAAAATCTGAAATACTCATGTTCTGCGTATTCTTTACGAGCACATGGTAATTTGATGCCTCTAGCTCTTATAGTTTCTGAGTTATGGTCAAAAAAGCGGGTCAAAAAACCGATAAACACTGATTATAAGAAAACGGGACAAGTTATCGATCATTTGAAAAGTCCAAGTTCAGCTCTCTAGCCCTTGTACTCTGAAATCGACGCGTTCATACAGACGATGCTTCCTTCTGCCTGTTACATACATTTGATCAAAACCATTATACCCTTATTACCCATTTTCAATGGGTTCAGGGTATAAAAATTGTGGCTGTACTTGCTATTACAAATGTTTTTTCTGTTAATGGGGAAGATTTTACCACACTTTTTCATTGATAACTTCTGTGTTTCTTAACCAATTTTGATAAATCTTAATACAATAAAATCTTTAAGTGCTATAGTATATATATATATATATATATATATTCATTCGAACTTCAAAAATTTTGTGTCTCTAAAAAAATATTAGAGGTTGTTGTAATTTTCATCGATTTTAGGAAATTTGGTGCGGAATTGGTTAAGCTGGGCCTCTGCCAAAGAGTTGATAGAGGAATGGTCAAAGAAGGAGAGGAGAATTTACAGGTCAACGAGACCTTGGTTACGACATCCTAAGGGGCTTGACCTTTCTGAGTTCAAGTTGATTTGAAAACCGAGACGTTATTAAATGCAGCTGGAAGCCTGAACCTAGTAGACTCCTACACGGACTGTTGCTGTGGCTAGAAGCACAACATCGTTGCTGAGATCCTGGGCCAGAAATGGAGAGGCGGTGGAGGGTAAAACAGAGGATTCTGTTCTATATGCTGAGAAAGAAGGACCATTTGTGGTGGTGGCCCTTGGTCAAAAGTTGAGGCAGGGCGTCCAAGGTGGAAATGGGTATGGTGCTTAAAGCCACATGTTCGGCAGTTGCTGGAGCTGCATTTGAGAAATTGATGCCCATTTCATAAGCAGTTTCACCTCTTCATATCTCTAAGTCTAATCGAGGGAGACATATCCTTGAATTTCGGAGAGTAATAAATGACGTGACCAGCATCATTGCCAAGAACGCAACCAGAGGATATTGAATAAGTTGTAATAAATGAGGAGCTACTCCTGTTATATTTTCTATTCTTGCCCAACTGGGCGCTCGGCGCATAGGTTGCCATAGCGAAATCCAAAGTCCTGCAGCACTGTACAAGAAATGCGGCCATTGATTTCCATGTGGGATTCTGAATGACAAGGCCAGGATCTTCGAGCCGTTCCTCCAACCTAGCTTGACTTGCTGTATCTAGTTTCTGGAAAAGCACATGCACGATAATGCAACCAGCTATCTACTCGATCTACCTTCAAAGCACGAATATGGAATTTGAATTTGTCCGAGAGCCCAGAAATCATAGTCACTGATTCACTTTCTACCACCGGAGGCCCCAAGATCTCTGTGATGGGAGCCTAAAAAACAAATCGTCGATTAGCAAATCTTGATTTTAATAAATTTAACGCAACTGCATAATTAACATCCGAAATTTCCAGTGAACAAAAGCGTAAATGCTGCAGCTTTTCGACGTTTTTGAGGTCCGGATGATTGTCTATGATCGTGACAAACATAGAAGTCTGACCAATTGGCGTATCCTCCGCTGAATACTGGTAGTTTTATAGGTGGCAAAACCGGGAACGGAATATGTCGAACTGCAGGCTGCTGAACGCCGTGCGTAGTATTAAATGTCGTAAACGGAGGCATGTGGCAACTACGCTTAGCGATCTTAACCCAAACCGAAACCTTTAACGATAAGACAACACTATTTTCCATTCACATTGCCATTTTCGTCACAATCGCATTCTTCGAGCTCATTATGCATTTGTTTTAATGTCACTTGAACCTCTTCAACCTGCTCTAACCTCACAATAGTAGTAGTCTTCTCACAAAAAAATGAGCTTGTCTTTAATTAGCCCATTCTGTAACTTAAGCAATTGAACAAACATTTTACGTTGCCTTCCGCCTTAAAAATAACACCCTGTTTGGCATTAAGGTAGTTGACGAGGCGTTTGAACCCTCCAGGGCAACAGCAGCGAAAACGGAACCGAACTTAATTACAATTATGTAATTAGGTATATTCGTTTGTATACAAATTGCGCGGTGCTTGAACTCGCTGCATATATGTACATAAGTGCATATTCAGTTAACGAACACTTGTTTATGATTTAAGCTCACAATTTATTTACTAAGCGATAAATAATACAAAAAAAAAATCACAATGTAACGCTAATAAGAGTTTTTTTTTAGCTATTGCCATAAAGAAGTTATCGCACAGATGGCTACTGCTGAGCGTACTGGCTATCGACTTTATAATTCTATAATGGCTGCTTGACCCGACCGTATGTAACAAGCATAAGGAGACATATCCGACCCCATAAGGTATATATATAGCCAAGTCGATCTAGCCATGTCTGTATGTCTGTCCGTCCGTCTGTATGAACGCGTCGATCTCGGAACGTATAAGAGCTAGAGATTTTTCAAATATACCACGGCATGCGCAAATTAAGTTTGTTTCAAATGATCGATAACTCTTACCGTTTTCCTAAAATCGATCAAAATTTGCAATACCCTCAAAATTAATTAAATTATTAAGTGTTTGAATATACTACAGCACTTGGAGAATCTATTGCAAAAAGCAGCAAGCGCAAGCAGTGCATGCGCAATCATTGCATGCATGTGCTCGCTTCCATACAAACCAACATATTTGCGAATGAGTAATTAATTAAATATATCCGAGCACAGCCGCTGAGTATGTGCGATGCAAAGGGGCTTAAGTGTTTGTAACTAGGTTCAGGGTAGGATCTTTTTTCTAATAACTATTGCTAGCAATATTATTGTGCACATCATGAACGCTAGAATGTATAGCAACATAACGTCGATATTAAATATGTAACGTCTTAATTTGTAATTTCGGTTAAATAATGAAGAATAAAAAAATGTACCATTGATATTTACAAATATACTCACGCTCGCAATGACAATATGTCCATTTTGTGATGCCATTATTAAGTTTAAAAACTTAATATAAATAGTTTTTTATCGCTTTCGACAAACAATGTTTTCACACATCGCATTTGTTTCGTGTCTGTATATTTAACTAAAAATGAGTGTTATGTCGATTTAAAAACTGACTCTAATACAGTCAAATAAAAATTACTATTAGATGTTTTTTTTAAGTTTTTAATATTCCTTTTTTGTTTTTAGGACATAATAATTAATTTAAGAATGTTCCCACAAAAGTGGCAGACATTGAGAGATTCTCTCCTACAATGAATGTCTATTAGCCCATTAGGTAATATTTTGTCCTATTTCCATCATTTCAAGTGTGGTGAATTATATGGGTAGTAGAATGAGTATACCATGTATAAGAAGATATAAGAATTTATTCGATTAATGATAAAAAAATGTAATTCACTTGTGATCGAATTTATTATATGTAGATTAGCGATACATTCCATATTTGATATATTTTTGCGTTAGACGCTTGGAATTTTGCAGTAAACTAAGTAATAAGTACTACGCATATTCCAAAATATTCATTGTAAATACATAAACATAGAAAGTTTAACAAGCATCAACATGTAAATATATAACAAGTTATTTCGAAAGAACCACTTAAATGATTTTGTACCCTCTAATTTTTATGTGTAAATCGTGCATAACTAATTAAATGATTTTTTAGAACGTAAATGCTGCAATGTAAAATATATGTGGCTCAAGTGGAGCAAGAAAATTTCTTATTTATATTATTTTATCGTGCGCGCATATGGTTATAGAGATATTAATACTGTAGTTCTTTAAAACAATAATTTTTTTAGTTAATGACACACAGTTTATGGTAGATAAAAATTACAAATGACAATTTGTAAGCTCGCCGAACTTTGCGGGCTAAAATTTTGCCGCCACCCACTCTCACTCGACTCCTGAATGCGCTCTCTGCCGTTTTCGCTGGTGCCGCTTTTGTGTAAGGCGGGGAATCAATTTTTTTTAATGCTCCGTAAGGAAAAAAAAATAACCCCCTCATACCCAGACGATGCAAGCTAGCACTTAAAAAAAAAGGACGATGCAGTGAGATATAACCTAATAAACATCTAAATTTAGATATACATATATTCCAAGTTTAAAGTATCAAATTCAGAGGTGCAGTACCCAATGGATTCGGAGCGCAACAATATGCTATGAGAAGCGGCAATCTTCCGCTTTGGGTTTTTTATAGCGCCTGAAATCTGAAGCATTACATCGTAAGCCAAATTTTAGCCACAATAAGAATACATTCAAATCGGTGAACCACTGCCCTAGCATTTAAAGAGCAAAAAAAAAATTAGTTTAAAATCAGTTTTATGCAATAGGTATTTATAATAGTTCACGAAGCGAAAACAGTATTTTAGCTATGTGCAATGTCTGACTTGCTGTCTGTCCGTATGCATGAGACTTCAAACTTGGAAAATATAATTGTGTATACCCGCTTAAGATAAAGTATTTCGATTTTTTGGCTACGTCCACTGCGATCGTTACGTTAAATGATGTGTTAGGATTTTTTGGCTATGCCTTCTGGGAGCGTGGAAAATCGATTTAATCTATTTATCTTTCTCAGTTTTAAAGCTAGATACATACAGTTTTATAATAACCTCTAAAGATTGCACAAAAATTTTTTTTGCCAATTTACAAAAATTGATATTTTTACATTTTCTGAGAGCAAGGACTAACTTTACGCATGTGCATTATCTTTATACCCTGAACCACTAACTAATTAACATATAGATGGGACATCTATAACAAAAATGTTTGACACTCAATTTCTGTGCGAGAGGTCCCACAGCAACTTCGGCTTTGCTGGGTCCTCATTTCGCTCACTTTGTTTTGTGAGGATCGAGTGAGATAGCGGATTTGTGAGCAACGGACTCCGTCACACTACAGTAAACACATTTCCCGGGCTTGCTCTTAGAGAATGTATGTATGTATATACAAATTAATAAGATTATGTGTTATGTTTGAAACTGATTTATTTATTGATTATGATGTAATTAAACACGTCTTCGTTTGAAGCGTGATTAAGCTCAAAACTCGCTGGACGACTCGTCGCAGCGTAAATCAAATTAGAACTAAAAGCTAAGACATTATTATTCACTTAAAGTTAACAAAAATATAAAAAGTGAAATCATAGCGGCCACAGAAATGCTTAGCTTGCATCTCGTGCATTGCCTGCTATGCAACGACATCCGGCCCAGAGCTGAGTTAGCGTCTGTGCTGGAGTCAAAGACCCGGCCGCAACGTTACGTTAAAGCAACGACATTCGACCCAGAGCTGAGTCAGCATCTGTGTTGGAGTCGGGGACCCGGCCGTACTGTTATGTTAACTACTCCCCCTCAAGTTAAGGCCGCCCTCGGCCGATCCTATTTCAGCGATCACCTCGTTCATTCTCCTAGCTGCGATCCTCTTCCTGGTGATTCGCCAATAGGTAAAACCGATGCAGATAACCATGTCACAGGCCACACCCGAAAGAAGCAATATTATAGTTGTGTTGATATTGCCTATATCGTCTCTGACTTCCTGTATTGTCTCCAGGTTACGTTCGTTCAGTCGATGAAGGTAGGGGAGACTAAGAATGTCTTGATGACCCCTGACATTCAACAGGGGGGAAGCTGGGATGTCTGGGCACCGGTTCGGAACGTTGTTGCGATTGATGTATTTTGTTCCGTTTACCGTGATCCAATTGTTGAACGTGATTAATTGAGTACCACGCACCCAGGTCTCAGCGCCGTTGTCAATGCAGACCACAGCCGCTACGTCGTTGATGATAATGATTCCGTCGTCATGTGACCGCATTCAGATTGCTTGGTTGGGTTTCGTTGAGCTACGCCGCCGGTATGGAGCTCTTTGGCGCACGAGCGGGCTGTTGATAATTGACAGAAGGTTGTTCTCGCTGCGGCTGTGCAACTTTTTAGCGCATAAATTTGGTCTTGGCACTCGGCAACGATGTTGTTATCCATTCGCAGTATGTGACTCTTGTGCGAGACCGGGAAGAGCGTAATTTTCCTACAGGTGTACTTAATTTTTGGAAATGAAATTATAAAATAAATAATGTTTGTGGATTGTAGCACTTTTACGGACGCAGGGGACATTAGGTCGGCAATGGAGGGTATCTGTGGGCTCCTCATGCCAAACGGATTTTAAGTCTGCTGATGTTTGATGTTGGCTTTAGAGAGAGTAATTGCGAGCATTATGTTTTGCAATTCCATCAGTAACATTCTGTTCCTGGCAAAAAGTGTTTCGTATAAATGGCCAGAATCGATTTGCCTATCCTTGGTGACCTTCAAAATTTGGTTTACCGTGTAGGTAAGTTGATTGATCTGATCCTGTACTCTAGTATTTATTTCTACCTGTCTATTGTTTGAATTGCCGTCGTGAGAAGGAACAGTGTCAGAAGCCCAAACCTGTGTAGTGGAAATTACTCTTTTTTTTTTCTCTTTTTTTTTAACATTGAACGACCCATCACCAAAACTTATCTAAAATGAGGTGTCAAGTGGCGTAAAATCTTACATCCTATTAGCTTAACATATGAGAAAAATGCCTAATGGCGCGATAAGGAAAAAAATTTTAATGATAAAAAGGAAAACTGGAAAAACTCTACCTCAAGTTGTCCTTGTGGACCACCCTCCCTTTAATGAGAACTGTGGTTCCCAGGTCAGCTTCCACGGCTCGCTCTTCACACAAAGGTGTGAGTTTGTTTCCAAGCCTGCGATTAGACTTCACCAACACCTTTTCCCCAACTTTAAAGATCCTATTCTGTCGAGAGTCATTTTCCCTAGCTCTTAGCGTGTCTTGTGCCTTCTTGAGCTTGTTCTGAATTTTCAATTGTGATTCTTCTGGGAGGGAACGGACAACATCGACTGGTCGTTAATCAGTGACAGACTGGATTGTCTTATTGTATTCCACCGTGGACAACAAAATTATTTCCGAGGTATCGCTCATGTTTTAATCGATCTTCAGACATCTGGCGAGTTCTAACAAGGTACTATGAAATCGCTCGACTTGTCCGTTAGAAACGCTATGCAGGGGCGGCGCGTTTGCAATGCTGACTCCATAATTGTTCATCAGCAGTGAGATGATAGTTTGGGAGCTTAAAGCTGGCTCATTGTCGCAATAGATTGTCTCAACCATCGGGAAGAAATTCATGAGCTGTAACAGCGGCACCTTCCTCTATTGTCCTAGATGGGATTGGCTGAACTACAGCGAATTTCGAGAACTTATCAATGCAAGTCAGGAAAAATTTGTTGTCCGTGGAAAAAATGTCCACATGCAACATTTCCCCTGCACGCGAAGGGATTGGCGTCTCGCCAATTTCCTGTTTTTTGGGGTGTCTATCGTATTTAGCCCTAGCGCAGGTCTTGCAGTTCTGTACAATTTCATTGGCTAACTTTGTCATTTTTGGGAAGTAATACTCTGAGAGGACCTGCTTAACGTTTTCTTGCGCTGCCCTGTTTGCTCTGTTGTGTTCCGTGATGAGAATTTCTCTTCTTTCGCTAACACTAAAAATGTCTACGACCCGATTCCTGCAGTGCCAGAACTTTGTAGTCGGAAATTTCCGAACCAAATCATCCTGCACTAGTGCCAAAGTGTGTAAAACGCAGTGCAGCGCATTTACCACATTAGGCTTGATTACTTCCCATAATTCTTCGAGAAGCGAATCTCTGCAGACGAAACTTAGCGAGTGTCGCCTTTTGTTTCCAAACAGGATGAAGCTACGCTTTCGTGGAAAACGTGCCTCTTCAAGAATTATCTGGTTCTGGAAGCAGTTCAAGGGCTTGTCAGTTGATTCAATGGTGTATGTCAAGGAGAGCTCGCTATGAGCTGTCGCGATGCAGGAACCAGCATCTTGCTGGCTCAATGCATTGAGCTGCTGTCTGGACAGAGCATCAGCAACTAGATTTTCTTTTCCTGGTTTGTAGAAAATGTGCGCATTGGACTCCTCAATGCGTGCCTTCCATCGCTTGATTTTAGCGTTTGGGTTGGATTCAGATACGGCGAATGCCAGTGGCTGGTGGTCTGTCAATATGTTGATGTCTTTTACGCCGTATAAATAATGGCGCAACTTGCCAAGAGCCCAAACGATGGCTAGAAGCTCTCTCTCATTCGTTGCATAGTTAACCTCTGGGCTTCTCAGTGTCCTAGAGATCATTGTTATTGGGCGATTTTCCTGTGAAAGTACTGCTCCAATACCGTGTCCTGAAGCGTCAGTCGTTAGATCGAACGGCTTTTTAAAGTCAGGGTATCAAAGCATGACATTCTCGGATACCAATATGTTCTGCAGCTTCTGAAAAGCGCTGCGTTGTGGATCAGAAAATTCGACCGGAATTTTTCGTGATCTATGTTTACTGACTGAACCATTTTCCCCCTTTAGGATGTCGGAAATGGGTTTCGATATCGATGCAAAATCTTTAATGAAGCATCTATAATAGCTAGCAAGTCCCAAGAATGATCTGACTTCGAAAACTGTCTTGGGCTCTGGGAACTCCTGAATGGCCTTAACTTTCTCTGGGTCTGTTGTGGCACCATCACTAGTGACAACAAATCCAAGGAAACTTACATTTTTCTTAAAAAAGCGCGATTTCTCCTCAGATACCCTCATATTTGCCTCCTGCAAGCTTTTTAACACCCAGTCGACATGTCTGACATGGGATTCTTCATCTTTTGAGAAGACGATGACGTCATCGACATAGACATAACATGACTTGCCGATCTGCTCTCGCAGTATGTCATCAATTGTCCTCTGGAAAATGCTAGCGGCGTTTCTCAAGCCGAAAGGAAGCCGACAAAACTCGTACTTCCCTCCATTTACCGAAAAAGAGGTTTTTTCGCGATCACGCTCTGCAAGCGTGATTTGGTGGTAGCCAGACTTAAGATCCAGGGTCGAAAAGTACTTGGCTTTACCTAAATTTCCCAGAATCATAGAGATATTGGGCATGGGGTACCTGTCTGGTATGGTTCTTTCATTGAGTTTCCGAAAATCCATCACGAGGCCCATTTTTCGGTTCATCCGTGCCCTTTTTGTCAACCACCCAAATTGGGTTGTTATAGGGTGAAACGGATTTCTAGATTATACCATTTTTTAAGAGATCCTGAATTTCTTTGTTGACAAATTCGGCTGCACCCATAGGATATGGGTATAGCTTAGCATAGATAGGTTGATCATCAACAGTCCTAATTGTGGCCACAACGGAAGTGTTATATGGCAGTGTTTCGTTAGCGTCTGCGAAAGCTTTCTTCCTATTCATCAACATTTTCAAAAATTTGTCTCGTATCAGGGGAGGTGCGTCTGCGCAATCTACGTTAGTGAAATTGACATCCACACATTTATGGTACAAAATTGGTTCTGAAGTATTGCCAAACTTGAGTTGGCTGGAGCTTAGGCAAAGCTCTGCTCCGACTTGTGTTAACAGGTCGAGGCCTATAATCCGATCAAAGGTGGAAAGTTCTGAGGCTAGAAAAAAGGTAGCCTTTTTTCCAAACATTGATACATAGCATTTCTCTGAGATTTTGGTCGTGCCATGGATGGAGTGAGTGGTACACGGATTATCGACTGGGCGGACTCCTTTTAGCCCATGGTGCGGACGAATGTAATTCTTCGCCGCACCTGTGTCGATAAGGAACTTCATCTGGGTCCCCGCTATTTCCCGCCTGATGAAGGGCAGCAGGGACCTACCCCTAAAAAATTGAGAGCCTCAGAATCCCCATCCGAGTCGTCAGCTAATTGCGCCTCAGCACTTCTTGCTGCCGCTGCGTATTCCTCAGACCCACATTCTTGGCTCTGAGTAGTGTGATTTACCCTTTGGCGCCTCTGACTCGTTGTTCGGTCAGTGGTGCTAGTTCTTTTGTAAGCTTGTGGGTTGCTTGAGTTGACATACTTTGGCGCCTGCGATGGCATCGGAACTTTAGACATTGAAGGGTCAACATCCATTGGTTGCTGATCATCGCAGCCGTTACGTTGTCTACCACAACGCTGGTCGGTCTGTTTGGGCTGTTGGGGTTTTTGTTGCCGCGTGTAGTGTGGGCTTTTTGCAAAGCCAGGCTGTGCCTCTGTTGCATATGAGCCTTTTTGCCGTTGCTGAACCTGAGGTCTTTGGTCGGGTCTCCGAGCCTTCTCCTCAACACTTTTGGCATAGTTCGCCGCAAAAGTGTATCTTTCGTGATTGGCCTCTATTTCCTGTGCGAGCGCTAACGCTGAAGGAAGATCATGCGGGTGTGCCGCAAAGAGGACATCGGTGAGACTGCGCCTAAGACCAGAGATGAATACGCGCAAAGCGTCACCCCTAAACTTCTCGCACATACCTCTCGCTAGTTCTGGGTCGTACGTCATATTGACTTTGTTTATGAGCAAAGTGAGCTTTTTCTCAACTTCGTCATAGTATTGAGGCAGGGTAAGTTGTCCTTGCCTGAGAGTGCCCATTTCTTGTTCAATGACATGGAGTGGTCTCTTGTCACTGTAGGTGAAATCTAAACGGTCAATGATGGCATCAAAATTCAATTTTGTTGCAAACGAAGCCAAGACTGTGTCGGCTGAATCCCTTATCTTCCTTCTGATTATAATGACAGCTTGATAATGGCGAGAGCTGCCGTTATACCGCCTAAATATTTTGTATGCTGCCGTTGCCGCTTGTCGCCATGAAACATAAGCTGCTTGGGACCCTGTAAACTCGGGCAGACATTTAATCGCATCTAAAGGTTCATCACAACGAATGTCGTCGGCGATTTGTATTTCTTCAAACGTTTTGATTGGGGTGCTGTGACTTTCAATTATGTTACCCTTTGTGTCAATTCAGCTATTTGTCTGTTTAGAGCGGCATCCCTTGTATCAAATGCCTGCGCTTGCGTTGCTAGCGCAGCTGCAACCGCTGAGTCGACCAACATTCTAATTTGTTGGGGATCCATGTTTGTCTTGGTTGAGGGAGTCGGTTTTGGCAAACAGTCTTCTAAGTCTCCTATGTCTGGTTTTACTCTATCGTCACTATCTGAGCTTTCTGAATCGCAGTCTTTTGAAGTCGGGTCTCTATATTTTAGGAATGCCCTATTTATGAGTTGCTATGATAAGTGACAAAAGTCAACTAGTTACAGAATCAGATCATCAAATAGTAAAGAGAAAATAAAAATAATTTTTTTTATAAATTTATTATTCACTGAAACGATGGTCGAAAGCGCCAAACGTTTCTTATATTTCACAGAAACTTGACCGGATTTGCAAAACAAGATGATACACAAAACAGTATAATGTGTTCAAAATATGAAGCTCATTTATTTTTAAATTTTGTTTTTTCCACGAGACCTAAAATTTTCGTTGCTGAGCAACCCACTTACATGATCTTGAGGACGGGGTAGTTCTAGCCTTATGTAAATAAATTCCGCCGGCGATGCTGTTTCCTTCGCTGCAGTCGGTAAAAGAGTTCTCAACGCTGCCCAGATTAGCTTGTTCGCTGTACTGGTGACACTCCGCTGCCCGAAGAGCTCCAGCGGGTTCGGTGTACAAAAGAAATAATTCGTGTGCTTCAACACACACGCACTGACCAAGTTGACGTAGGTCAGCAACCACTGGGCGTAAATTATGTGTAAATTGTGTTTCGTTCAGCGCAGGTTTTATTGCCACATGAGACAAAGTTTTTTGTTTCAAAAACACAGCACAAATTTGTTTATAGAGTGTGCCTCAACGTTTGATGGGCGACTTTGTTTGTTTTAATTTTTTTTTTTTTAACACAAGATCAAATAGATCGTTTATGCACTTCCGGCTACGCGACTTGGTTACGAGCTCGCGAGTCTGGTTAGGTTGGGCGCCAATTAATAAGATTATGTGTTATGTTTGAAACTGATTTATTTATTGATTATGATGTAATAAGCACGTCTTCATTTGAAGCGTGAGTGAGCTCAAAACTCGCTGGACGACTGGTCGCAGCGTAAATCAAATTAGAACTAAAAGCTAAGACATTATTATTCACTTAAAGTTAACAAAAATATAAAAAGTGAAATCATAGCGGCCACAGAAATGCTTAGCTTGCATCTCGTGCATTGCCTGCTATGCAACGACATCCGGCCCAGAGCTGAGTTAGCGTCTGTGCTGGAGTCAAAGACCCGGCCGCAACGTTACGTTAAAGCAACGACATTCGACCCAGAGCTGAGTCAGCATCTGTGTTGGAGTCGGGGACCCGGCCGTACTGTTATGTTAACTTACATGTGTAAGTCTTGAAGCGCATGCAGCAGTGCGCCGAAAATTGAAATTTTTTAAATATTCGGTCGCTTATTTTCAATTTTGGTTAAAAAGTTGTGTGAAATTTATAAATTTATATATTTAGAATGCTCGCCTCAATGGGTTCAGGCACCAACCAAATAACATATAGATGAAGCATCTCGAACAAAAAAGTGTAACACTCATTTTTTGCGTGGCCGGTCCCACAGTGAATTCTGCTTTGCTGACAGCAAGAGAATTAGCGTGCCGTTTGCGTTGTGATGATCGAGCGAGATAGCGGTTTTTGTAGAACTTGCTCCCTCACACTACAGACCTGAGTTGCCTGAGTTTGGTCTCAGAGTATTTACCTATGTATGTACTTGTTAAAGTCTTGAAGCACAAGTAGCTGTGTGCCGAAAATGTATAATTATCATTTCGCAGTCAATTTCTGTGAAATATATAAAAAAAATCGCCATTTTTTCATGAAAACTTAGAATTTTTTGTAATGATTGTTGGGCACCTAAATGCGGGTGCATTTGAAAATCTTCTCGGAATGAGAATGCACGCACACTTATTCATATATGTACATGTACATATATGAATTTTTGTGGTTGTGTATGGATTTTATGGATTTTATGGATTTTCAGCTTCACATACATTTATTTGTATGTGTGCAGAAGGTCTTAGAAGAAGGTGTAGAAGGTCTTAGTCTTTTTACAATGACAATTTTTAAGTTTTACGCATTCTTACCAGCTATATAAGTTATCGCTAGGCTCTTGGCGAGAATTTGAGTAAATAGATTTATATGGGTCGGTCAGACTGCCAAATAATGACACGATGGTTATTCGGTGAGTTAACTTTAGTTATTATATTCGGCTGCACCCAGGTATGTTAAAGACTAATTTCACAAGCATATGAATATTACTTGCTAGCCCTACTCTATGTCGCAACGCCGAATGCTCCTCGTGCAAGGTTCATATTACGCTTCCGCGACGACCGCGGACACGGTCAGTTGCCAAAGGCAGCCCTATTACATTGTATTACGGTGACCAGTGCCCAATTTAGTTACTTATTATTTACTTATGTAACCTACTCCCCCTTTCAAAACAGGGTCGTCATCAGTCATGTCCAGATCCTTGAGCACCGTACGAATTTCTGCTTGGTTCCGCTTTCCTTGTTTGTAGCGTACAAGAAATATGATAGCATCCACCACAGCGCATATTGCCAGACACAAAGTCGACACCACCTTGTTTTTAATTCTGACCTCAGCTTCTCAATGTAAAATCAAAAATCTCAAATAGAAATGGCAGGCTCAAAATTGTCTGATGTTATATAATGTCAAATGACGCCGATGCAGCTGAGCCGGGACTTTTATTTAGGGGCACCGGTAAAATTTACGTACTTGGTGCCGTCTATGTGGGCGATGCGGTCGAATGTCACGAGGTACGTGCCGATAATGTTATTGTCTTGTTCGCTGTCGGTGCTAACTTTAACAGGACTGTCGTTGACACCCTCGTCCACTGTTGTAATTGGGTGGTTCGGTTGAGAGTTGCAGGGTGTCGCGGATCCATAATGCAGTTCTTGGTGATGACGATCGCTCCCTGCAGATCGCGGTGTTAGTGGATCGGCTGCATGAGCTGACCGCGATAATTTTTTTATCGCACTACGACACGATGTTGTCAAGTATTTGTAAAATTACGCCGACGTGTGCGAATGGGAATACTACTTATGGACATACTTAGCTTTAGAACATTTTATGATAAAGTGCCATTAATTGCTCAAACTTTAACGCTAATTACATTTTTTAATTGGGTTACACTAATACCTGTGAATTTTTTATGCAGTATTACTTTTAAATCACCGTCGTCAAATATTGTGGTATTTACTTTATTTAGATTCTCTAGTTCCAGTGTCAGTACTCTATTTCTTGGAAAAAGTATTTCATATAGATCAGATGGGAAGTATCGATTTTCTCTTTTTGCTTGACGTTTAAAATTTTCGAGGTTCTAGAAGGTCATCATAATCAGGTATAACTGCAATCATTTTCAAAGCACAATCTAAAATATTAATGCTCCTAGCGTGCCTAAGGTGAACACTCAGTGCGCACAGCAGCGTTTCCAAGTGTTGTGTTCTGCTTCCAATAGTTTTATCATGTGTGATTGCCTGTTTCATACCTGTTCTCTCTTGTATAAACCTATTGTACTCCGACATATTTATTGTTTGCCTTATTTAGTTAGTTTCTTCCCTAACTACTGCGGTACCGTCAAATATGGTGATGTATTTTGAGTGAGTAACAAAAGTAACTAAAGATACCTATACCAATGAAAAAGTCAAAAATACGCTATACTATGAAATGGATTAGTAAAAGTACTGTTCTGCAAGAATGTAAAGAAAATGAGTACAGTTGTTCCAAAATCAGCTTATATTTTTTCTTCTATAAGGAGGTGAGTTTATTTCCAAGCCTTTTATTGGTCTTTACCAACACCTTTTCTCCGACCTCAAACACTCTATTCTCTCTGGACGGGTTGTTCCTATCCAACTGCAATTATTGCGCTTTGTGAATTCATTGTCTTATATCTTCTACTATCTCGACTGGTGCTGAGTGTATTACTTCAACAGGGATTCTGCCCACGACCGGTAAGAATGGCTATATTTCATTGTGGCATATTGAATGATCTCGACGGCGTCTTTGATCTCGCTTTGCATTGACAAGTCCGTCAGCCCATGTCACCTAAAGTTCTGTGCTGACGCTACACTTGTCCATTTGAAATGTTATGTAGTGGTGGAGCGTTTACTATCTCGTTACCATAGAAGCTTTTTAACATAAACTTATTGTCACGGAACTATAAGTTGCTTCGTTGTCGCAGTAAAGTGTTTTGGTTTTGGGGAAGGCGTTGATTAACTGTAAAAGTGGCTCTTTTATGTCTAAGACGGTATGGATGTACCATTGCAAATTTTGAAAACTTATCAAAAGCGGTGAGGAAGTATTTTCCGGCAGTCAAGGAGTCGATGTGAATAATTTCTCCAGTATATGAGGGTTGCGCCGAGCTCTTGTCGTTTGGGATGTCTGTCGTACTTAGCCTTTGTACAAAATTTGCAGTTCCGATTTCTGAGTCCAATATGTTCATTTTCGTATTTCGGGAAATATGTGCTACACGTTTTCCAGCTCGGCCATGTGAGCGCGATTGTGTTCTGTTGTCACTATTGCTCATCTGTCAATGGTGGAATTGAAATTTTTAAAATATATATATGCTGCCGGGTCTTTTCATCACATAGAACGAGAGTTTGATTTAACGGAAAACGTGCCTCTTCCAGTGCTATCTGGTTTCTGAAGCAGTTTAACGGTTATTCAGTAGCCTCGATGGTATAACTCAAGGAAAGCTCACTCTGAATGCGTAGTGCGTTTTCCAAAGCAGTGACGGTTTTTCTGGATAATGCATGGTGTTCATGCCCTGGCTTGTAAAATCGACTGAACGCCTTTCAACGCTTTATTTTCGGGTTAGAGATTCTGTCCGGGACAGCAAATATCAGTGGCTGATGGTCCGTAGAAATGTTGAGGTTGTTCACTCCATAGAGGAAGTGACGCAAACTATTCATGGCAACTGCTTCTTCCGAGATCGCTGCGTTCATACATATGGACGGAGGGGCAGACGAACATGGCTAAATCGACTCAACTCGTCGTCCTGATCAAGTATATATACACATTATGGGGTCGGAGATACAGCTTTCTGCCTGTGACATACATTTACTTATTTTCGCCCCATATACAGTCGAATAATTTGAAAATGCAAGGGAACAGCATTTTTTATGAATTCGAATTCGATTAAACGAGGGTAAATAAGTAAAATAAGAAATTAAGGGGCTTTGACAAAAACAGCTTTTTTGTTTAGTAATTGGCGGCCAATGCCGGCACTTTTCAATATCCGAAAATTCAGTGTTCGGAAATTCAGTGCGGCTTTACCTTACTGTGTGAGGATGCTCCCATAATAAATTCTTATTATTTTTTAAAATTGAAGTTTCGCCACCTCAACTCATTTACTCTATTATTAATTGCTGCAATTATGTTTTGTTTTTCATTAATTGATAATGTTTTATGCGTACGTTTGTTTTCCCTTTTCACGTTACAGCTTAATGCTTTGAATGAAATACATAAGCAAAGTAAGAAATACTCAATTTAGAAAATAGAAGACGACAAAATTGTCTACAAAAGTTAACGATAATTCAACTGAAAGAGTTTTTTTTTTTGCATTATGAATTATCAAAATCAAAATCCATTCCGTCAACTGATCTCAATTTTTTTAAAGTGAATCAAAATCAGTTGATGCTATCCGTAAATATAGTTATGCACAATAAAAAAACCTCAATTAATTTAAACTAATTATTGCCCGCAGTGTCAAAAAACAAATACAAAAGAGACTGACTGGCAACACTGGTTACTTTTCATACGCAAACGTTTGAATGTCTAATTTAAGATTTTAAGATATCTACACTAAACAAGGAAAATCTTATCAAAATATGCAATTGAAGACTTTTTTCACCTGCAACTTTTTACTTGCGTATTTAAGAACGCCAAGGTATGCCTAAAAGCTCTTAAAAATACCTTTCAAACAATATATAGAACATACACAAATCTTCTATGGTTTGGAAAATGTGGGCATATCAATTTTAGCGGATTTTAGGGGTTTCCCGCCACTCTAGTGGGTTTTTCCAAAAGTCGTAGAACGAAAGTTTCTTGGTTCGTGATAGGGAACAAGCCCACAAATTTCCATAGACCCATCTCAATGCTATCGTACGCGAAAATTTATACCGAAAATAACATTAACTTTTCGGGAACACATTAAAAATGTATTTTCTTAATAACAATTAAACAAGTTATCGGATGTTAATAAGTGAAGTAAAAAACAAATTTTTAGATGCACGAATTTCTGAAAGGCCCCAACGGCCCCGTCAGTTTCAAAAATTCACTTTACAAATCAGCTGCGCTTGGACCCACTATGGAAAATAAAAGCATCTAATTCTATGTACAAACCAAAGCGCAAGTCTGTAGTATTTGATTTGCGTTTTTTTATATGGGGGGCGAATGAGGGGAGGTACGCAAAATCCGAAATATTCATAATCTTACGAGCACATAATTAACTGTCCGTTTATATGAACAGAGCGATTTCGGAAACTACAAAAGCTAGAAACCTAAACTTAACGACTATCGAATCTCCTAATCCACACGCAGTACAAGTTTATCATTTTTATCGATATCTTGCTCCGTTTCATTATTATCGATAAAAATCGATTTTAAGTCTTGGTTTTCTTAGCATATCTCGGAGACTATTACAACGTAAATGATACGCAGATTATTAATATTTCGAATTTTGCATACCCCCGTTCGCGCCCCAAATAAAGAAAACGCAAATCAAATACTACAGACTTGCGCTTTGGTTTGTTCATAGATTTGGATGCTCTTATTAAGCACTGAAAATTTCATAACGATCATACTCTTAGTTTAACAAAAAATAGTTTAATAACTTATTCAAGAATTAATTTTCCATAGTGAGGCCAAGCGCAGCAAACGTGTAAAGTGCGTAGCTTGCTGTGTGCGTTTGTGTGTGTGTGTGTGTGTGTGTATGTGTGACTTTGTGAATGTGTGTATGAATGCAAAGGGCTTTAAATGTATATAACGACAGCTTGCCGCTGTGTTCAGGATATCTCCTAGTCGGGGACACCCGACTAGACCCATCTTACTTGTTAATACTCGTTTATTATTTTTTGTGTGCACACATAATGCGAGGAAACATGCTTTAGTTGTTATTATACAGTAAACGAGTATTCCGCTGTCGGTTACACCCGACTGCAACGCTCTCACTGGTTTTTATTTTTCAAATTGTCCCCGAATTTTAAAATCTAAAAATCGTATTAAAAAAAAAAAAATACCATACAAAAATTATAATTTCTTTATTCAAAACTATATAGTTGCAAATCTAAAAATTTAAAATTGTAAATTTCATTCAGGCAGCATAAAGATTTTTAACATTTCCCAGTAATGATCAAAAAGTCAAGCCCACTTCTGAATGTAAACCACAAAAAATACCAGCTTTTTAAAAATTAATAAAAATATATATATATGAGAAAAAAATGAGTTTGGGTAATTAATATAATTTGGCTCTTGTGCTTAGGTATTTTATTTATTGATTACCATAACAACTATATCCGCAGATCATATGCTATTCCAAATTCCTAATCCTAATTCAAACTATGCATCGATTCCTTACGATTCCTAAATTTTTTAAATTGTTTGTTAGGAAACAACAAGTACGATCCCTGTGAGCAAAGTCCCGAGTTAAAGCTAGTGTACTATATTTAGTAATAAACATACCATCCATGTACCACCATTATTTATTAACTAATTTAGAATATACAAAGCAGGTGCCAGCAGTTTTGGCTGAATATTTTAATTTTTGTTGCGCATACATTCATTATTTAACTTTAGAACTTATTGCAATTACACTTTCAATTTTAGTGGCAATGGAAGAATCAGATAAATCGCAACAAAACATGATTTCAAATTTACCCCTTTTGTTTGCAAATGGATATCCAACTTCTCTAGAAAAAATTAATGAATCTCAACTGGAAAAATTTATACCGTTTATGGTACAATGTTCTTTGGGGCACATTAATTTACCAAGGAAAATAGACTGCAGTGAACCTGAGTGGTGGCCAGAAAATGCTTCATTTGGCATTCCGTTGAAAAAACCAAAACACTTTATAGGGGTAAATTTATCTTTAAGTGTTTTTTACACTTGCATAATTTTAACTTACCATTTTTTTTTACAGAGTTGGATGGAAAAATGAAGGAGATTGTGGTTATTTGTTATCAATTTCATAAAAGCCTTTTTTTATTACGATTTTGTAATGATTTAGCTGCGTATGAACACGCAAGCTTGAGATTTATAAACAACTATAATTCTACAACGTCACTATACGATAGACGAAATAATAAATTGCTGGTAACATTTCGAAATGAGAATATGGTAAGATGTTAATAAAATGTAATTAAATATTATATTATAATATTTTGTATTATAACCATATATATGATTTTTTGTTGTATATGTATTATATATACATTTAAGATTATTACTTATATATTAGATTATAACAAATAAAAGCAATATTTGGACTGTAAACGATATTTAACCTCACAGCCCAAACGGAATTACCTAGAAAGCTGAATTTACCGCTACAAATTCTATTAGATAGATAGAAGGTGCACATTAATAGGAGAATTTGGAAAAAAAAAATCGAGGCCGAGTTGGTCAAATTAAGTACTTTCACATTTAAAGCTTTTGTTTTAAAAAAACTTAACTGAAACTTTTCGCTCGAAACCTCCCCCATTATTGAAAAAAAAGCCTATTTTAGTAGTCCGGCTTGCGCTTTGGTTTGTATTTATTCGAAATTGTTCATAGCCAAGCTAAATAAAGTGCGCAGCTTGGGACATGTGTTTGAGGAGGTGTGGGTGTATGTAGTTTTATGTATGTATGAATGCAATAGGGATTAAATGTATGTAACGATAATTCGCAGAGAATCTCCTAGTTGGGACTCCCAACAAGAGCAAAATTCATTTTCATTTTCATGTGTGAAAATATTGATACCGTTGGTTGAACAAAATTCTATGACTGGAAAATGGGAGGAAATAATTTTTTTTAATTCAAAGAAAAACACTGGCAGTGCAATATCAATTAAATATCAATACAATACTCTTTCACAGTGTAATAATAACTAAAATATGTACAAAATAATGTACGAGTGAAAGCAAGTAAGATGGATCTAGTCGGAACTGCCCGACTAGGAAATACCCTGAACCCCTTGGCCATAACAATGACGCACGCCGCTTGCTGCGCATTTTACTCTCAGCAGTTGCTCTTATACATGTACAAAAATGAAAATGCGGTGAGTCTGTACAGCATAGCTTTATTTCGCTTATCAGGTTCTGAGTTTAGATCGCGCTTTCATCGATCGCAGTCGCTCTGGTCGTCAAAATTGAAAGCATGTGCTCGGGTTCCACGAGCACGGAAATTTTTGCAATCACTTTTTATACCCTGAACCCATTGAAAATGGTTAAAAAAAAAAGGGTTTTGTGGAAATGTATGTAACATGCAGAAGGAAGCAGTTCCGACCCCATAAAGTAGATATATTCTTGATCAGGATCAACAGCCGAGTCGATCTAGCCATGTCCGTCTGTCTGTCCGTCCGTCCGTATGTATGAACGCGTCGATAACGGAAACTATAAGAGCTATATAGACTCCTCCATGGCACACGCAGATCAAGTTTATTTCAAATGATCGATAACCCACACCGTTTTTCTAAAATCTATAAAAAAAAATCTACCACAAATTTAATATTTATATATTCTAGTACTTGGAAAATCGATTGCATTAACATTCATCAAAATCGGTTAAGAAACACAGAAGTTATTAAAGAAAAGATGTGGGAAAATTTGACAATCCACTGGGCAGTAAGTGCTGCAATAAGATCTAGGGATTAAGGTTTGGGTTTTTAAGTTCGTGAGTTATATTTGAAGTTATCGATTACCCAACCCATTTTCTTATTATCGATATTTATTGGTTTTATTGATCCGGTTTTTTTTTACATATCTCAGAAACTATAAAAGCCAGCGCCACCAAATTTGGTTTGATGTTTTTTCGTAAAGGATACGCAGATTATGAATGTTTCCGATTTTGGATACCTCCCCCAATTTTCCCCTATTAACGGAAAAAACATTTGTAACTGCACTTACAGCCACCATTCTTACTACTTGTGCTGCTCGTCAACATATAAATGTACTATAGTACAATAAGAATGCATTAAAACAAATTTCATCAAAATCGGTTAAGAAATACAGAAGGTATTAAAGAAAATGTATTTGTATATTGGCAATACAAATGTATATGCACATTCATATGCGTGAACTCTTTTTCAAATTCCAAAGCGATTGTGTTTCTAAGCTCAAATTTTTACATATGCAATCAAAATGCAGCTGTAGCTCGGTGGTTGAGGTGTTGCCTGGCGCGCTACTAACGGAAATTTCCTGCTGTTTGTTTTTTTTTTATTTTTTTTTTCACTTAACACAATTATTCCATTATTAGTCCAAGTCCAACTTAAATGCTGGGACATCGATGATTTGAAATATTCTGAAGCAACACAATTTAAAATAGCAATAATTTTAATTTTATTTTACTAAGTGCGACTGTGGATTCGTGTGTAGGAATGCAGACGGGTTGAAATAAATGTATATAACGATAGGTATCTCCTAGTCAGGCACTCCCGACTAGAGCCATCTTAGTTGTTTTTTTTTCGATTTGACGACTCTATGTATTATATGCTTCGTACTACAACATATTAAACATTTATCAAAACGTTGGAGCCGTTTTCTTCTAAGTTATCAAAATATGCAATTGACAACTTTTTTCACCTGTAACTTTTTACCTGCGTACTAAAGAGCAAATACGCCTAAAAGCTCTTTAAAATACATTTAGAACATAGCTGTATCTTCTGTGGTTTGGAAACTTTGGGATATCAATTGTAGCGGAATTTAGCGTTCTTCCGCCAATCTGGCGTTTTTTCAAACAGTCATAAAACAAAAGTTTCTTGGTTCATGATAGGGTTTAGTCCACAAAGTTCCAAAAAGCTATCTCAACGCTATCATACGAGAAAAAATATACCGATATAAATAACATCTCTTTTTCGGAAAACACAAAATATGTAATTTCCTTATAACTATTGAACGAGATATCGGATTTGAATAAGTGAGGAACTATTCGACGCGCATTCGAAACACTATCTTTTATATGCCTGAACGAATTTCTGAAAGTCCCCAACGGCCCAGTTGAGTTCCAAAAATGTTCAATCACTTACAGCTCCATACCTTATGAACCAGTTAAGCTGTCACAAGTTGTGACTTTTCTTCTATTTTAAACGATATCTTTCGATCGGTATATAAAGCGGTCTGATCAGACTATCGTAGCAAAACTTCAAAAGTTTGCGTATATATTGCTAGCTGATTTTGCACGTTTGCGTCTTTTTTTATACCTTGAACTGAACCCATTGATATGGGTAAATAAGGTGTGTTGGTTTTGTGCAAATATATGTAACAGACAGATGGAAGCATCTCCGACCCCATAAAGTATATGTATTCTTGATCGGGACGACGAGCTAAGTCGATTTAGCGTCAGTATTTCCGTCTGAACGTCTGTATGAACGCAGCGATCTCGAAAACTACTATATATTCTCCTAAACCATACGTAGAACAGATTTGTAAATTTTATCTTCTCCCGTTTCATTATAATGGGTGAAAATCGATTTAAGGACTTGGTTTATCATCAAATTTTGTTTATTATGTTCTCGTAAAGTAGACCCAGATCAGAAATATTTCGGATTTTAAATACTACACCCACTCGTCCCAAAAATACAAAAACAAAAAAAAACACAAAAATACTGTAGGCTTGCGGCTCGGTTTGTACATAGATTTGAATGAAAATTTCATAGAGACAATACTTTTAATTCAGAAGTTATTCAAGAATTCTGAATTCAAGAATTTCTGATATAAAACGTTGTGAAGGAGGATATTCAATTAAATATATAATCACTTCCAAATTATAAAAAAGTTATTTTTGGGTACACTGCGGCTGAAACTTTTTACGTAAAGTGCCGAAGGCCCTACTATTTTTCATAATCGTAAGCGCCGTTTTCTTTAAAATTATCGAAATGTGCAATTGAAAACTTTATTTCACCTGTAGCTTTTTACCTGCGTACATAACCAAAAGCGCTAAGGTAAGGCTAAAAGCTCTTAAAAATACCTTTCAAACAATATTGTTCTATATATTGTTTGAAAGGCCTTTTTAAGAGCTTTTAGCCTTACCTTAGCGCTTTTGTTTATCTACACAAATCTTCTATGGTTTGGAAACTGTGGGGTGTCTATTTTAGCGTTTCCCCGCCAAACTAGCGGGTTTTTTCAAAAGTCGTAGAACAAAAATTTCTTGGTTCATGATAGGGAAAAAGCCCATAAAGTTCGATAGAGCCATCTCAACGTTATCATACGCGAAAATTTATACCGATATTAGAATCAACTTTTCGGAAACACACTTAAAATTTATTTTCTTAAAAACAATTGAACGTGTTATCGGATTTGAAAAAGTGAGGTACCATTCGACGCATATTCAAAACACAAATTTTTAGATGTCTGAAAGAATTTCTAAAAGCCCCCAACGGCTCCATCAGCTCCAAAAATTCCGAATCGTTTAGAGTAGTGATATTAATCCGAAATAAACATCGATTTTTTATATCGGATTAGAAAATCGTTTTGATAATCAGTGATGTGCAAATATATCGAAAAAAAAGATTATCGAGTTAAAATTGGAAAACATTACTGTTGTTAACATCGATGCATCGATGTCTCGATTTTTTTAACATCAATAACGTAAAGTTCGCTTTCTTGTAGTCGGTTTCAGCTTAAGCTTAAAGATTCCAAAAGGGCCAATATATTTATAAGAATTGATCGAGGTGCATCGAAGTGATTTCAGCATGCCAGCATGGTTATATGAAATATACATACTTTCAATAGCTAATGGGAATTCACATCTGTTGTTTTCAAGGGATTTCAAAATAAAATGCAAACAAATTTGACTTCACTGAGGCTTTTGACTCCGTAAATCATTCGGTTTTACTGCATAAACTTCACCTTTTGCGATTTCCAAATAACTTAATTCTTTGGATCTCCAATTATTTAACTCTAAGAACACAAAATGTTTATTTTAAAGGCTTTGTCACTAAGCATGTTAATGTCACTTCTGGAGTTCCTCAAGAAAGTCACCTTTGTCCATTATTCACATTGTTCATAACTGGCTACTCGCGATGCAGTAGAGAATAAGCAGAGTTTGTGTTTGTACGCGACTGCGACATATTTTCTTATTTACAAAGAATAACAATTACAATATTTAGTCGGTTTCTGTGCAATTTACGTGGAACAGCAGCAATCGTGGTAAAATGGCATTTCAGCACCACGCCGGCACGGCAGTGGATTGTTTGAGAATACCGATTACACTGCAAAAGAAGAAGGACTATGACCAGAAAGGCCGAGAGATTCTCAAGTATGGTACAAAAAAGCCCACAGGTCTGTACGGACTACGGCATCTACGTGACCGAGGTGCACGAGACCCGCCCGATGCCCGGGCCGGACTGCGCATTCACGACAATATACTGCAGTGCAACCGCTACGCTTTCACAATGAACCTAATACTAAATATGCTGGTGGCACGCAAGGGCGTCACATCCACATAATTCAATTGGGCTGGGCCTCTATAGCATGCAGCAGCAACATTCAAGCGGTATTTAAATCAAATCAATATCCAGTATTTCACTGCCTCTCGTTCCTAAGGATTTCTCTCTGTACACTACTCAAATACCTATATTTATGTATAAGCTTGCATACTTAATTGTTATTCTGATACACCCTGATACTTGTGCAGATGTGTTGATTTTTAAATATATATACATAAAAATTCATCCTTTAAAGTATTTTGGCACTCTGAAACTATTGAAAATGGGTAAAAAGGGTATAATGATTTTGTGCAAATGTATGTAACAGCCAGAAGGAAGCATCTCCGACCCCATAAAGTGTATAGATTCTTGATCAGAACGACGAGAACTCCTACTGGTTTGATAAAATTCTTAATCTGCGTATCCTTTACGAGAACATAATAATCCAAATTTGGAGGCTCTAGCTCTTATAGTTTCTCATTTACTTTCAAAAAACCCGGTAAAGAAAACGGTGCAGCTTATTAATAATTCGAAATAGCATGGTCTGCGTATGGTATATACGAAATTGGGCATTCGGCACATCGCATAAAGTTATTTTTGAAAACACTGAAGCTGGAGCTTTTGTTATTGCTATACTTGTTCACAAAATGTTTGCTTACCTCAAATCAAAGTCAGCTGTTCACAGAACAGATGTTTGACGATTTCAAAATCCATTCCACCAGCTAATTTGAATTTTCTTAAAGTGAAAAAAATCAGGAGATACCCTGAACCCAGTGGCGAGTTGTTACATATATTTTAACCCCTTTGCATTCATACATACATACAAAAAACAAGTGAGAACGTTGCAGTCGGTTGTTACCGACAGCGGATTACTCGTTCACTGTGTAATAACAACTAAAATATGTACCCTAGCAATGGGTAAAATACAAGTATAAAATACCAAAAAAAAAAAAAAGAAGATGGCTGAAGTCGGGAGTCGGGAGTGCCCGACTAGGAGATACCTTGAACCCAGCGGTGAGCTGTCGTTACGTGCATTTAATTAAACCCCTCTGCATTCGTACACACGACAGCACAGCCGCACTTTGTGCAACCAAAATGGGTTTGAAAGTAGATTTCGAGAAAAACGAAGCACGCATAAATAACAGTCAGGGAAAAGCGGTGTTAATCGCGATGAAAAAATATGACTTGTTTGTGTTTGAAAATAATCTAAAAAGAGTATTGCGAATGCAAATACAGCACAGCTGATAAAATGGCATAACTGGTTTGGACACTTAAACTACAATTGTTTGAACAAAATGATTAAACAATACATGGTTCATGGCCTGCGTACTAGTGCGTGTAACTAGACGACTTCACATGTGAAACTTGAACCAAATGCAAGAAGTTTGTACAGAAATTCCCAAAAACGTCGGAAAGTCGCTCGAAAGACGTTTTGGGATTAATTCCCTCGGACATTTGTAGCCCTATACCTTGTGGCGGTTCACGGTATTTCGCCACATTTATCGATGATAAGACGCGTTACATGTCGGTTTATATGCTAAAAACAAAAGAAGAGATATTCGAAAAATTCAAATATTTTAAGTCTTTTAAGTACCTCACACTTCGCAGCAAAATGGCGTAGCCGACCGTGCAAATCGGACCATGGTTGAAATGGCACGGAGCATGCTTGAGTTGGTGATTCCTTCTAGGGTGAAGCGATAATGGCAGCACCGTATCTGCGAAATAGGTCCGAGACCATGACGTTGTCCGACAAAACTCAATATGAGGCATGGTATGGAAAGAACTGTATCTCACTTGAAGATGTTTGGCACACATGCAATTGTTCTAAATACAAGCCATAAAGTAAAATTCTCGGCAAAAGGCTTGGAGCATATATTAGTGGGTTACTCTGAGACGGCAAAGGCCTATCGCTTGTACAATCCAGTTAAATGAAGCGTAACAGAAGCCCGAGACGTTATTTTCTTGGAAAATGTATTGGTCAATAATAGTAGCATGCCGAGTAAGGGTTCGTGTGACGAGTCAAGCATTGTATTGGTAGAGCCCCGAGCCAGTGTGCGATGATGGCTGCCATCAACCAGATGAACAAGAGGCCCCAGATGATGACGGGGGTACCGAAGAGAGCCAAGAATGTCCTAAAAGGGGTCCAGGGAGACCCAAAACAATTCGTACTGGGCAGCCAGGTCGTACTCGAAAAGGGTATAACATGTTAAATGTGATGGCTGCAAATGGAAAGCTTCGATGCAGAAGGAGTTTGATCACCTGCTGAACTTAAAAACATGGAACCTTGTAGATCTTCCAGAGGGTGAAAAATCAATTGGGTCAAAGTCGATCTTCACTGTATAACGAGACCAGTACGGCAACGTTGAGCGCTTCAAATCAAGGTTGGTCGCAAAAGGATGCGGACACCAGTATGGGGTCAATTACGCCGAGACGTTTTCTCCTGTGGCGCGATACTCATCGATCAGGCTAGTAATTGCATTGGCTGTCGAGCATGGGATGCATCTGCATCAAATGGATGTTTCGGCTGCATACCTTAACAGCGAGCTCTATGACATCGTATATATGCGGCAACCGGAAGGATTTGTTGATGCAAAACACCAGAAGCGCGTACTCAAGCACTCAAGTTGCCGCGAATGGAATCAGAAGCTAGACAGTATCCTATTGCAAAATGGGTTTGTTCCGTGTGCTAGTGATCTTTATATTTATACTAGCAAAATTGACGGATAACTGAATATAGTTGTTGTATATGTTGATGATTTAATATTAGCTTGTTCCGGAAAAGAAGGCATCGACCGCATAAAAGGACTCATATTAAATGAAGTTGACGTAGTAGACGGCGGAGATCTGCAGCATTTCCTGAGTATGGAAATTGAAAGTGTGGGCGAGACTGGTAGCGTTTCCATAGGCCATAAGCAGTACATCGAAGGCCTGCTGAGAAAATATGTTATGGAAGATTGCAAATGCAATTCCTCTAGAAGTTGGCTTCCAAACCAAAAGCGAAGGCAATGGTTGTCCAGAGGTGAATAAAACGCGCTATCAATCACTCATTGTCGCACTACTATATTTGGCAATGACGACACGGCCAGATGTAGCACATTCCCTGGCTAAACTGGCACAAAGAAATGCAGATCCCCATAAGGAACACGAAGTGGCAGCGAAGCGAGTATTGCGATACCTGAAGGAAACAGCAGATATGCGGTTGTAGTAGGTTCGCACAGGCGTACCTGTTCATTGCTTTGTTGGCGCCGATTGGGCTGGCGATGGCTCTGATCGCAAGTCCTTCAGGGGCTGGGCATTTTTGGTGGCTGGTGCAGCGATCTCTTTGGAATCGAAAAAACAGAGCATACTCGCCTTCAGCACTACCGAGGCGCAATACGTAGCTCCCTATACTGCAGCTAAAGAGGCGTCGTATTTAAAAAAACTTATCAGCGAAATCGAGCCGATGCCGACCATAATAATTTACGGTGACAATCAAAGCGCCAATGTCTTGCTAAGAATTTTAAGTTTCATGCCCGTAGCAAACACATTAAAATTAAGTACCATTTTGAAAGGGAAATGTACAAGAATACAGTTGTTGAGATAAGGAACTTTCCCACAGAAGACATGTTAGCAGATGTATTAACAAAGAACTTAAGTAGGGTTAAACATACTAAATGTATTAATTTGCAAGGCTTAAAATAATGTTTTTTAACTGTAAAGATAGACATATAGCGTTGAGAAGGAGTGTTGAAATTATGTATATAAGCACCACTAGATGTCCCTCTATCATTTTCCTTTCGTTTACTAAAAGTACATATGTATGCACATAATTCTCCGTTCATAAAAATAACGGACCTGCTCTTTTATGATTTGTATTGAAGTTGGGCTGCCTGCGACGCAGCTGCATAGATTTTTACTCTACAATAAACTCTAGCCTTAATCAAAATGTTGCCTATGCGCGGTCACAACTGTCACCTAAACAGCGTGTTAGACATCATCGACACCAACCATTTCGTTTTTGACAAAATGAACGTTCTAATAACCGAACGTGTCCCTAAGAATAAACATAGAATTCTAATTGAAACTGAACGAGTATAACAAAGGTTTGTGGCTGGGTGATTGTTTCTAACTTCGGCCGCTATAGCGCTAGCGCCGAAAAGTGTACACAGAGATCAGTGTATATGATTAACATGTTATGTTATGATTTAGGTTAGACAAAAACTGACCTATGATAACAGTTCAAATTGTGTTAATGTTAATGATTTTATGTTGCATATATACTTGTTGGAGATCGACTGCGCCATGTGCGAAGCCCCAAGCTGCTCGTAGATATGATGCGGCTTGCGGTATAGTTACCAACCGAGGCGGCGTTGAGGGTCTTAACGATTGTTGTAATATTTGGAAATGGAGACGTAAGCTTAGTAGCTTATCTCAATTTATGAGCAATATTGTTCCTTTTACAAAAACTTCAGTTTTATTGAATTTATCCTAAATTACAATTATTTAATTCAAACTGCACTGAAAATGCGTGCGATCATGTGGACTGACTCTAACAGACTTCAAAACGCTTAGCTACTCCCGCGGTTGCTAAGCCATTAAATTTCAAAGCTTAAAGAATTACTATTATAAGCAAATAAAGATAAGAAAAACTAACTGGTCTTAAAGCTCGCCCGCTAATATCGGCTAATCTAAGTGCATTTGAGTTTCGTCTGTATTCGCTAATTGATATGCTCTCCTTTATAATGCACTCTTAGATACAACCACGCGCGCTCTTAAATTTACAGCAGTAGCCCAAACAATACTTGATAGAGAATGCGAATAATTACAAATAATAATTTTAGCTGCATTTTATATTGCACCACCACACTACTAGTTGATCAAGTTGTGACAAAACTCAAGTTACATATACGACGAGTGCAAAATGAATCACCAATCACCAATTGTATCAGTCAGTCAGTAAGCAGTCAAAACCAAAGAAAAATTATTACCAAAAATATGCAATAGATGGCGCCAGCAATGTTGCACTGGTATCACTGATGTTGTGCACATATCGAGTTTGAGGCATGGTGAGCGAGGTAGTGGGCGCAGCCAAAAAAGTTTGCGTGCGATCTTTAGAGGAGGTCATCAGCAATCTATCGGTATACATCTAGCTTTAAAAGTGAGTGAGATATATTGATTTAATCAAATTGCCACGCCGTCAGTGGGTGCACCCCGAAGCCCTTAACACTTTATCTGACGCTGGTATACACGAGTATACATTTCAAATTTCAAGTCTCTAGCTTCAAGTCTCTAGGGTTCATACGGACAGACGGACGGTCAGCACATACACACAACCAAGCGCACGCCGCTTGCTGCGCAAAGCAGTTGCGCTTGGCATCCACTATGGAATATGAGTTCTTGAATGATTTCTAAACTAAAAGTATGAACGTTATGAAAGTTTTAGGACGTAACAAAAACATTAAAATCTCTGTACAAACGAAGGCGCAAGTCTGTGGTACTTGGATTGCATTTTCAATGGATTAAACCTTTGATGTGACAGAAATTAAGTACTCCTACACAAATTAGGAAATTTGGAAAAAATGTATGCATACAGGAACTTAGTTTTCGGCTGACATTTAATATCAGAGCAATATGGCAAACTTGCTAAAAACTCTTTACTTATATGCTAGCAGTATAGAAAAGCTCATATTTTGTGAGTTTGGTTCTATACCTTGAAAAACAGGTACCAGTATCCTCTTAGAACAACCATCTCATAACTTTTTATACCCGTTCACGAAGTGAAACGAGTATATAGGGTTTGTGCAATGTCGGTCATATAAATGTACTATAGTACAATAAGGATGAATTAAAACCAATTTTATTCAAAAAGGGCAATAAACCCAGAAGTTATTCAAGAAATTGTATTTGTATATTGGCAAACCACGTGGTGGCAAGCGCCAAGCGCATACGTTTTCTGCACACATACATAGGTAAACATTCATATGCGTGAGCTCTTTTTCGAATTTTTATGCGATTGTTTTTGCATTGTGCTATTTTCCTAGCTTTTGACGGAAGCAATTAAAATGCTGCTATAGCTCGGTGGTAGAGATGTTGCCTGGCGAGCTATCAGGCGCGGATTCGAATCTCGCCTGTGTCACTGTGGTAATGGAGTTTTTGTGCTGATTATTTATGTTTTTATTTTATTTTTTAAACTTAAGACACTTATTAGCCCAAGTGCAACTTAATGCTGGGACATCAGCGGTTTGAAATATTCTGGAGCAACAAAATGGGAAAAATTTTATATTTGGCATGCACACTCTCAAAAAGCACTCGCAGATCAACTGCAACCAACATTAGAAAGATATAGTATCCTATTTTGTGAAAACTTTGCGAGAATTTCACAATTACAAGCGCGATGCGGGAACCTTTTATTTTTTTGTTTATGTGAGTATACAAATTCTGTTAGATTTCTAAGGGTGGCTGTGGTGTCGTGGAAACATCAGCACGCAGTCTTTAAGACGTGGGTTCGAATCGGGCCGGGTGCAACCTTTTTCAGAAGTGTATATTTTGTAATTCTGTTTTATGTATTTGCCACATATTCGTATGAGTTAATGTACACAAGATATGTATGAATTTATGTTGTATAGAATGCATAGAATGAGTCTACTATCTCATGCAAACATGTATTGCATGTGCATGTCTTATATATTCATACATACACACATTGTATATAAATATTTTGATACCCTGAACCCATTGAAAATGGGTAAAAATGGTATAATGGTTATGTACAAATGTATGTAACAGACAGAAGGAATCACCTCCAACCTCATAAAGTATATATATTCTTGATCAGCATCACTAGCCGAGTCGATCTAGCCATGTCCGTCTGGCTGTCCGTCCGCCCGTCCGTCTGTATGCACGCGTCGATCTCGGAAACTAGAAGAGCTAGAGACTTCAACTTTTCGGCTAAAGACTCGTCCATAGCGCGCGCAAATTATGTTTATGTCAAATGATCGATAACCCACACCGCTTTTCTAAAATCGATAAAAATCTACAACCTCCAATTTTTTAAGCTTATTTCGTAGATAATAAGAGCTAGAGACACAAAATTTGGTGGTACTATACCACTAGAAGAATCTATTGCATTAACATTCATCAAAATCGGTTAAGAATCCCAGAAGTTATTAACGAAAACGTGTGGTAAAATTTGATCAATTTGACAATCCAATTGGCAGCAAGTTCTGCAATCGAATCTAGGATTTAAAGTTTGGGTTTTTAAGTTCGTGTATACCATACGCAGATCAATGCTATTTTAAATTATCGATAACCCGCCCCGTTTTTTTTTGGTGATATTTATCGGTTTTTTTATTTCGGTTTTTTGAGCATATCTTAAAAACTATATGAGCTAGAAACACCAAATTTGGTTTTATATGTGCTCGTTAAGAATACGGAGATAACAGATATTTTGGATCCTACCCCCATTCGCCCCCCATATCAAAAAAACGCAAATCAAGTACTACAGTCGGGAACATCCGACTAGAGCCATCTTGTTTTCATTGAACTATCGTTTTTTTTTTAAACAATTCAACTATTCAATTAGATGAAATCAATGGATGATTACTGTATAATTTATATGTGAGTTTTATGTTTTTAAAAATATATAAAATAATCATAGTTGCGCCGTAAGGGAGAAAAATTGTCAGCTTCGGTTTTTAAAATTTGCGCTTAACAAAATACGGTCTCTTTCCTTAATACCATCTTTATTTCTATACAGGAAATAATCTAAGTGAATAAAAATAATATAATACATTTTTAAGTATTTAAATGTTCATGCTTTGTTACATTGATCTTTCAATTAAATTGTTAATGCTTAAATTGTTAATGAGTTTTCAATAAAGGCACAGAGCTTATAGAGAGCGCATTTTTCATGGCAGGAATGCATTTCCGATCACAAAACGTAGAGCGAGCGTCAATCGATTTAATCTGTAGCCTGCGATTACCCACATACTACCGACTTTTCTGCGTATCGTCGACTTCAATTACGATTTTCATTTATTTATTGTGATTTTTTCGGTTTTTAAATAATTTAAAATTATCTATTAATGACAGTTTGAGTGTAGTAAACTATTTGGTGGTTTCAAATCGTCAAAAAAATATCGACAAATTATTTTTGGCGGTTAATTTCGGCCGTTCGTGGCAAATAGAAAATCTGCATGTGTGTGTGTGCCTGCGCTCTGCACTGAGTGCTAGCGAATGTTTATAGGGCAGACGAACAAGGACGGGATACTGTACGACGTGCTACACAACGTACTAATTATCCAGTTAGACAACTGGAGGAAATAGTAAATACTTCGCAACGATCGAGTCGCAGACAAGACCCTATTTATAGGACACAAGAACAAGGACGATATACCATACGACGCGCTGCACAACGTACTAATTCCCTAGTTGGACAACTAGAGCAAATAGTAAATACTTCGCGACTAACGAGTCGCAGACAACGCCCTGTTTATAGGGCAGAACAACAAGGACGGATACTGTACGACGCGCTACACAACGTAATAATTATTCAATTAGACAACCGGAGCAAATAGTAAATGCTTCGCAACGATCGAGTCGCAGACTAGACTCTGTTTATAGGGCAGACGAACAGATTCGAAACAGTCTTGACCGCGCTGCTCGACGAAGGCAAGATACATTATATCGGGCAGCAGAACATGGTCGAGACACTGTTCGAAGAGCAAGCCGTCGACAAGACTTACAAAGACGAATATTAGAGAGAGCAAGGGATAGGAGGCAATGATCTCAGGTTAGAGACAATCCTATTCATAGGATCATTGAGCAGGCACGAAATACAGGTGCAAGGCGAAGGGCTTAAATTCAAGCACGACAGGATGCTTTTGATGCCAATAAAAGTTTGTCGCAGAGAGTAAGCCAGCACAGAAGCAATTCAGAAAATAGGATAGCAGATAATAGGAGAAATGCAATCAGGAACATGCAAGAACATGCGAATACGTTTCCAGATAGCAGATCTCAAGTTATAAGCATTAGTTTAGATGGTCTAATAGCTGCATTTAATACAGCTTTCGTTGCGAAGGCTTGTGGTTTCCACATCAAGGGGACAAAAGCAAGTGCAGTGCTAATGTAAGTTCAGATATTTTTTATCTATCCTCTACATATCCGTCTGTTGATAATAGTATAGTTTATGCAAAACATGCTGTCGCAGCATTAAATTGGGAAAAAAAACCAAAGGCTTCCATTACAAATGGTTTAGATTTTCCCGATCTTCCGGATTGTTTGAAAGGCTTAACGCCTTTAGAGGAACGGCTTGTAGCTCCACGCCTTCCGTTTATGATTATTAAGACTTTAGGATATGGCCGCCAAAATGCAATTAAAGGAGCAGTGGTCAATGTACCAATTCCCGTGAAGCCGAGTTAGTTCAAATTCATCTCAAGCGTAAGATGGAATATAGCCATAATTTCATGGATGAATCCATTAGGCCCTCCAAAGTTGCTGATGCAATTCGATTTTTAGTCAACACCGACCTGTACAGGAAGCACCAAATAGCTATTAACGAACAGTGGCTTCCTTTTCGTCTGACGAAGTTCCCTTCGTTGCATCAGCTGATGATAGGGACTTGGGAACCCAATTAGAAGAAAGATCTGCTCAAGCCTCAACGAACGAGCAATTTAGGAATAAAGAAACAGAGATAATTAATCCATAAGGCCAGGAAACACTTTTAGAAAATGTCTCTATAGAAAACAGTGACATGCAAAGAATAGTCATAGCTCCTGGAGAGGTTCAGTCCGTTGAATATGATCGAAGATGGTGATTCACAGGAGCTGGTCTTCCTAACTATCTTTTCTGGCATTAAAAGAAAATGCCCAGAGAGTTTTACAACCATAGTTAGGTCAGAATTTAGAAATGCAGATAGAAGAGGTTGTAGAGCTAATAAATTATTTCTTAACTATAAAAAGTTGGAAATGATTAATATTAGGAACTATACTTCCATTTGCTTACGTAAGCACAGCGCCAATCAATCAAAAGGTATTCGCACCTCTTCTGCTCACTGAGAAGCAGAAAAAAAGGAGGTTTAGGCAATTCGGTCTCCCAACATTTTTCATAACCTTCTCGGCAGCAGAAACCAGGTGGACGGAGCTGTTAGTTTTACTTAAAAAAAGAGGTTAGGTATATCTAAAGAACCAGCATCAGTTTTGCGTTTTAATGAAAAAGTCCGTCTCATTCGAGCAGATCCCGTAACTTGTGCTAGGTATTTTGATTTTCGGATCAGGCAGCTTTTAAAGCTAAGAAAAAGGAAAGCGGTGCTTTCGGTTGTCATAGGGTCATCAAGTTTTATTGGCGAGTAGAGTTTCAGCAACGAGGCTCACCACATATTCATGGCATGTTTTGCTGAAAGATGCCCCTAAGCTTGACTTGACTTATGAGTCAAGCATTCCTCTAGTAAAGTACTTTATTAATCAGTTTTTCACAACTCATACATCTAACCCAGATGTAGCTCAATTTTTGAAGTATCAAACACATAACCACGGGCATTCATGTAGGCGAGAGGTTAGAGGCCAATTTGCAGATTCGGTATTCCATACCCTCCAATGCGCCAAACAGAAATTCTCTTCCCGGTAGCCGAGGATGCACAAAACAGAGATGTGCATCATAGGAATTTTGAAAAAAATACGGGGCTTATTAGGATTTCCGTTTGATCGTGAAGCCATAGATTTTCTTAGCGATTTTAATAACTTATTGTCTCGCGATCAACTTAACCTTAGTTATAAGTGCTATATAAATGTACTTAGGTCTAGTTTAAAGAAGCCCAAAATATGTTTACGATCTTTTGCTGCAATCAAGCTTAACGCTTATAATCCTCACCTTCTTCTACTGCAACGAACCTATCTATATACAGTTTATATTAGATCCCTATGCCTTCTGTAGAGAGGTATTTCCAAATTAATGCGAGAGCAGTTAGTAAGATTAGTAGGCCAAATGTGACTATAAAACAAAAATGATAACATATAGGACATGAATTTATTTCGGGTACAGAGCTATCTGTCCAGGAAGCCGTTTACTGCTGTTTACGTATGCATTTGTCCGAAAGCAGTAACGTTGAAGTATATATAAATACTTCATTGCCAAAGCATCGAGTTAGGATACTTAAATCCAGGCAACAGTTACAAAATTTACCCAAAGTCTCAACATCAATATTTGAACTAATAGATCATTATGTTCAATTTTGCAAATTTATGCCGTGCCGATTTTGCAGCTTTTTATAGTTTTAGCAAAAGGCATAGTGGGACTCGTCAGTATATTGATGATGCAGATGATATCGAAACTCCACGGTCTTCTCAATCATTCGTTTACGCAAAGATTGAATATTAATACTGATAGGAGCAATTACTTAAGGGAGCTAGTTATGCTATATTTCCATTGGAGGGACGAGAATGCAGACTTAGTGCTTAGGAACGGTGAATTACTTTGTTGTCAAAATAAGGAGTTGATCGAGAGCAAACGTAGAAAATATAATAGTTTAGATGACAGTGAGCTTCAGGATGCTCTCGACACTGCAGTTTAGGAAGAAGGTAGTATATGTTAGATGTAGAGTCTTAGGATTGCCTGAAATAAATTTTAATATAAATGTCTTAGAAGATAGTAATGTCCAATTTATAAAACTTCCAGCTATAGTTTCAGCTGAAAGATTGACAGATATTGTCAGGTCTCGTAATTTAAAGCAGAAAATATACCATACACTTGTTTTGCACAATGCCAAACACAAATCCGTATTTTACGAATTAGTTGGAGGTGGTGCTGGTGTAGGCAAAAGCCGACATATTTTAGCAATTTTTGAACTCGATTCCGACCTGAAACACAGGGACTATGTATGTCGCTTCTCTTAAAAACCACTGCCAAATATATGATTACGGTCAATGTAGTTACGTGGGATGGGTTAGTCAATGGGGCAACAGGCATTTTAATGCAAATAGATTTTGATGCATCCAGCACTCCAACTTATAGATGCAATTTTCAGAGGAAAGTTTAGGAGTTCTTGCTCGCTCAAAATGTACACATCGTACAGAAGCTTCATGGACCCCAATCCAGAAAATAGTTAAGAGTTTTTAATATCGAAGAAATGAGCAAGTTACCATTGACCGTAGGCAGTTTCCGATTGTACCTGCAGAAGGTATAACAATCCACAAAAGTCACGGAGCAACGTATAGCAAAGTGGTGGTTCACTTGCTCTCGTATGCAGCGTGCTGCAATATACGTTACTTGTACTAGAGCAACAACATCCAAACATCCAAAAAATTATGATAAGGTCCAAAATTAGATACAGAAATCGCGGACTGAAAAACTATTTCGATCACATTATGATCACTTAGTAAACAGTTCCGCCTTAGATATTTTTTTTATAATACTGAAAGCATTCACTGTCATATTGAAGACATTCGATCGGACAGGTTAATGCTTCAGTCGTATGTTCTATGTTTCGTTGAGGCGTCAACATACGGAAACGAAAATATCGACATTCCAGGGTTTACTATTGTGGTCCGTCAAGATTGCGAGATAATACCTAACGCAGTGCGACCTAAAAGGGGTATCATCATTTACGTTAGGAATAATATTGTTAACAATGTTTTACACTGCTTAAGCGGGAGAAAAATATCAGGAACACTCGTTTTTTAATATGCCATATTTAGGTACAAGTCTATAGGTTTCTTAGTAGTTTATAAAAGTCCGAATTATCAGTTAGCTATGTTTAAAAAAGAATTTGAGGATTTATTTCAGCAAAAACAATTTTTAAATGCTAATAGTTATTTTAGGAAGTTTTAATGTATGCTTCAGTAAATTTGATAGGCGTAGGTGCCTCTATGATAATTTGATAGGTAAAGAATTTAGGTGCTTGTTAGATTTGAAAAGTCGACTACCAATTGTGACTCGCACATTGATTGGGCGCTTTCAAATATTTTCAGCGAGGACGTTAGCGCCAGGACCTTTGAGACCGTTTGTAGTTACCACAGTGGAGTCTCAGTTAGTATAGGATAGTATGCACATAAATAAATGAAATAAGTACATTTCAATTTTGTTTTGAGAAATTTAAGATGTATGTAAAAAGGCTTATTATTGTGTAGTATTATATATAGTTTAATAGACTAGTGGCCTTGTTGTGAGAAGATAGTTTGATGTCTATCGCTTTGTTTATTGTCTCCATATTGAATAGGTTTTGATGGCTTGTAGGGGGTTTGAAGATCATTGCAAGTGTGGATAATGCGGTCAAGTGTACTGGGATATTTAAATTTCTTGGTGTGGATCTTGATTATTTGATTAAGTGGGGAGTCGTGTGAATGGATAAGCGTTTTGGAGAGTTTGCCGAGCTCCTAGGACTGACTGAATGGCGGTGTTTTGAATAGTTTTGCGTTTAGAAATATGGGACATGGGTGCATTGCCATTGATTGGTAAGCAATAGTCTATTTGGATGTTAGATTAGATTTTAGAATTAGTATTAGAGAGGCAGTTTTGCAGTTATATTTTGGGGATGAAAGGTGTTTTATGATGTTAAGAGGTTTCAAAAGGTCGTAGGTGAGGTTAGTGATGTGGGAGTTCCATTTGTATTTGCTGTTTATTGTAAGCCCTAGAATTTTTAGTGTGTCGGTGGAGGGAATATTGATACTAATAATTAAAATAGTACAGGTGCAATGATGTTTGCGGTATATATTTACGTGTTGGCATTTGTCTGTTGATAGTGAGGTTTATGGGGTTTTTATTATTTTGTAGGTCGATAATCAGCTGGATGAATATTATTTTTGTTAAGGCGTTGTACGAAATGAGTAAAAGTATAACTGAGATAGGAGAGCCTTGTGGGATGCCATTATTGAGAGGAAAGGTGTTGGAGAGTGATTTTGAGGCTTAAACTATTATTTTTCTGTTTGTCATATAATGTTAGAATTTTAGGACCAAGTTGCCATTCGTGGAGCTGTAAGAGGATTGTGTGGATTCCGATTTTGTCAAAGGGTTTTACAAATTCGAGGGAGATGATTGAGATGTGTCGTTTGGTTGAGATAGCTCTTGTTGCTAGGTGATCGGTGTAGAGTAAGTTATCTAAAACAGATTTGCCTCTCTTGAAGCCGATTTGGTTGTTGTGGATAAGGTTGTTGGTTTTTACAAACTACAATAGTCGCGTTGCGATTATCTTGTCTAAGATCTTACCGAGGCATGGGTTAAGGGAAATGGGTCTGTATAAGTTAGTGTCTGTTTTGGGTTTGTGTGGCTTTAGTATAGGTAGAACTAGGCTAGTTTTATAGGATTGATTATGTATGTTAAGGATATTGTTAAAGTGTCGGAGGATTCTGAATTGGAAGTGGGCCGGAGCTTGATTGATCGTACTATAGGATATACGATCGTAGCCAGGTGTAAAGCCTTTGAGTGTTCTAAAAATGAATTAAGCTCTGTAATTGTTATGTTTTGTTCTATTTCGATCGCTGATCGGTATGGTGGGTAGATAACAGGGGAGGAGAGAGGGATTGTTTGTTACTGCGGAATGTGGTAGAAAAGTTATTGTCATCGGCTTGTCTTGACCATAGGTCTCCAAAGATATTGGCTATTGTGTTTTGATTTGTTGTAAGGGTGTTAGAGGTGGGATTAATAACGCTATGGATGAATTTGGATGGGTAGAGACCGCATAGACGTTTTATGCTGGACCAAAGTTTAGAAGGGTGAGAATTTGGGTGGATATCTGAAGTGAAGTTGCGGATCGTTTTTTTTTTTAATCTCTAATGACCTTCTGAGCTTTGCATTAGCTTTTTTAAATATAATGATATTCGTTATGTTTATAAGTCTTTTGATTTGGGGACAAAGTTTGTTTTTCTCTTGTTTAAGGGCTGTGGGTTGCCTGTTCCACCAGGGAACTGTGTGTCGGATTGAGAATGTTGTGTTTTGTGGGATTGAGAGGTGTGCGCTTTAAATGATTTTATTTTATATGATTTTTTAGTGGTTGGGTAGATGATTGTGTTGATTTTGTCTATGGATTCCCAGTTGGCAGCTTTGAGATTGTAAGTGGAATAAAGAAACAGAGATAATTAATCCATGTGGCCGGGAAACACTTTTAGAAAATGTCTCTATAGAAAACATTGACATGCAAAGAATGGTCATAGCTCCTGGAGAGGTTCAGCGTCCGTTGAATATGATCGAAGATGGTGATTCACAGGAGCTGGCCTTCCTAACTATCTTTGCTGGCATTAAAAGAAAATGCCCAGAGAGTTTTACAACCATAGTTAGGTCAGAATTTAGAAATGCCGATAGAAGAGGTTGTAGAGCTAATAAATTATTTCTTAACTATAAAAAGTTGGAAATAATTAATATTAGGAACTATACTTCCTTTGCTTACGTAAGCATAGCGCCAATCAATCAATTAAAAGGTATTCGCACCTCTTCTGCTCACTGAGAAGCAGAAAAAAAGGAGGTTTAGGCAATTCGGTCTCCCAACATTTTTCATAACCTTCTCGGCAGCAGAAACCAGGTGGACGGAGCTGTTAGTTTTACTTAAAAAAAGAGGTTAGGTATATCTAAAGAACCAGCATCAGTTTTGCGTTTTAATGAAAAAGTCCGTCTCATTCGAGCAGATCCCGTAACTTGTGCTAGGTATTTTGATTTTCGGATCAGGCAGCTTTTAAAGCTAAGAAAAAGGAAAGCGGTGCTTTCGGTTGTCATAGGGTCATCAAGTTTTATTGGCGAGTAGAGTTTCAGCAACGAGGCTCACCACATATTCATGGCATGTTTTGCTGAAAGATGCCCCTAAGCTTGACTTGACTTATGAGTCAAGCATTCCTCTAGTAAAGTACTTTATTAATCAGTTTTTCACAACTCATACATCTAACCCAGATGTAGCTCAATTTTTGAAGTATCAAACACATAACCACGGTCATTCATGTAGGCGAGAGGTTAGAGGCCAATTTGCAGATTCGGTATTCCATACCCTCCAATGCGCCAAACAGAAATTCTCTTCCCGGTAGCCGAGGATGCACAAAACAGAGATGTGCATCATAGGAATTTTGAAAAAAATACGGGGCTTATTAGGATTTCCGTTTGATCGTGAAGCCATAGATTTTCTTAGCGATTTTAATAACTTATTGTCTCGCGATCAACTTAACCTTAGTTATAAGTGCTATATAAATGTACTTAGGTCTAGTTTAAAGAAGCCCAAAATATGTTTACGATCTTTTGCTGCAATCAAGCTTAACGCTTATAATCCTCACCTTCTTCTACTGCAACGAACCTATCTATATACAGTTTATATTAGATCCCTATGCCTTCTGTAGAGAGGTATTTCCAAATTAATGCGAGAGCAGTTAGTGAGATTAGTAGGGACAATGTGACTATAAAACAAAAATGATAACATATAGGACATGAATTTATTTCGGGTACAGAGATATCTGTCCAGGAAGCCGTTTACTGGTGTTTACGTATGCATTTGTCCGAAAGCAGTAACGTTGAAGTATATATAAATACTTCATTGCCAAAGCATCGAGTTAGGATACTTAAATCCAGGCAACAGTTACAAAATTTACCCAAAGTCTCAACATCAATATTTGAACTAATAGATCATTATGTTCAATTTTGCAAATTTATGCCGTGCCGATTTTGCAGCTTTTTATAGTTTTAGCAAAAGGCATAGTGGGACTCGTCAGTATATTGATGATGCAGATGATATCGAAACTCCACGGTCTTCTCAATCATTCGTTTACGCAAAGATTGAATATTAATACTGATAGGAGCAATTACTTAAGGGAGCTAGTTATGCTATATTTCCATTGGAGGGACGAGAATGCAGACTTAGTGCTTAGGAACGGTGAATTACTTTGTTGTCAAAATAAGGAGTTGATCGAGAGCAAACGTAGAAAATATAATAGTTTAGATGACAGTGAGCTTCAGGATGCTCTCGACACTGCAGTTTAGGAAGAAGGTAGTAGATGTTAGATGTAGAGTCTTAGGATTGCCTGAAATAAATTTTAATATAAATGTCTTAGAAGATAGTAATGTCCAATTTATAAAACTTCCAGCTATAGTTTCAGCTGAAAGATTGACAGATATTGTCAGGTCTCGTAATTTAAAGCAGAAAATATACCATACACTTGTTTTGCACAATGCCAAACACAAATCCGTATTTTACGAATTAGTTGGAGGTGGTGCTGGTGTAGGCAAAAGCCGACATATTTTAGCAATTTTTGAACTCGATTCCGACCTGAAACACAGGGACTATGTATGTCGCTTCTGTTAAAAACCACTGCCAAATATATGATTACGGTCAATGTAGTTACGTGGGATGGGTTAGTCAATGGGGCAACAGGCATTTTAATGCAAATAGATTTTGATGCATCCAGCACTCCAACTTATAGATGCAATTTTCAGAGGAAAGTTTAGGAGTTCTTGCTCGCTCAAAATGTACACATCGTACAGAAGCTTCATGGACCCCAATTCAGAAAATAGTTAAGAGTTTTTAATATCGAAGAAATGAGCAAGTTACCATTGACCGTAGGCAGTTTCCGATTGTACCTGCAGAAGGTATAACAATCCACAAAAGTCACGGAGCAACGTATAGCAAAGTGGTGGTTCACTTGCTCTCGTATGCAGCGTGCTGCAATATACGTTACTTGTACTAGAGCAACAACATCCAAACATCCAAAAAATTATGATAAGGTCCAAAAGATAGATACAGATAGATACAGAAATCGCGGACTGAAAAACTATTTCGATCACATTATGATCACTTAGTAAACAGTTCCGCCTTAGATATTTTTTTTATAATACTGAAAGCATTCACTGTCATATTGAAGACATTCGATCGGACAGGTTAATGCTTCAGTCGTATGTTCTATGTTTCGTTGAGGCGTCAACATACGGAAACGAAAATATCGACATTCCAGGGTTTACTATTGTGGTCCGTCAAGATTGCGAGATAATACCTAACGCAGTGCGACCTAAAAGGGGTATCATCATTTACGTTAGGAATAATATTGTTAACAATGTTTTACACTGCTTAAGCGGGAGAAAAATATCAGGAACACTCGTTTTTTAATATGCCATATTTAGGTACAAGTCTATAGGTTTCTTAGTAGTTTATAAAAGTCCGAATTATCAGTTAGCTATGTTTAAAAAAGAATTTGAGGATTTATTTCAGCAAAAACAATTTTTAAATGCTAATAGTTATTTAAGGAAGTTTTAATGTATGCTTCAGTAAATTTGATAGGCGTAGGTGCCTCTATGATAATTTGATAGGTAAAGAATTTAGGTGCTTGTTAGATTTGAAAAGTCGACTACCAATTGTGACTCGCACATTGATTGGGCGCTTTCAAATATTTTCAGCGAGGACGTTAGCGCCAGGACCTTTGAGACCGTTTGTAGTTACCACAGTGGAGTCTCAGTTAGTATAGGATAGTATGCACATAAATAAATGAAATAAGTACATTTCAATTTTGTTTTGAGAAATTTAAGATGTATGTAAAAAGGCTTATTATTGTGTAGTATTATATATAGTTTAATAGACTAGTGGCCTTGTTGTGAGAAGATAGTTTGATGTCTATAGCTTTGTTTATTGTCTCCATATTGAATAGGTTTTGATGGCTTGTAGGGGGTTTGAAGATCATTGCAAGTGTGGATAATGCGGTCAAGTGTACTGGGATATTTAAATTTCTTGGTGTGGGTCTTGATTATTTGATTAAGTGGGGAGTCGTGTGAATGGATAAGCGTTTTGGAGAGTTTGCCGAGCTCCTAGGACTGACTGAATGGCGGTGTTTTGAATAGTTTTGCGTTTAGAAATATGGGACATGGGTGCATTGCCATTGATTGGTAAGCAATAGTCTATTTGGATGTTAGATTAGATTTTAGAATTAGTATTAGAGAGGCAGTTTTGCAGTTATATTTTGGGGATGAAAGGTGTTTTATGATGTTAAGAGGTTTCAAAAGGTCGTAGGTGAGGTTAGTGATGTGGGAGTTCCATTTGTATTTGCTGTTTATTGTAAGCCCTAGAATTTTTAGTGTGTCGGTGGAGGGAATATTGATACTAATAATTAAAATAGTACAGGTGCAATGATGTTTGCGGTATATATTTACGTGTTGGCATTTGTCTGTTGATAGTGAGGTTTATGGGGTTTTTATTATTTTGTAGGTCGATAATCAGCTGGATGAATATTATTTTTGTTAAGGCGTTGTACGAAATGAGTAAAAGTATAACTGAGATAGGAGAGCCTTGTGGGATGCCATTATTGAGAGGAAAGGTGTTGGAGAGTGATTTTGAGGCTTAAACTATTATTTTTCTGTTTGTCATATAATGTTAGAATTTTAGGACCAAGTTGCCATTCGTGGAGCTGTAAGAGGATTGTGTGGATTCCGATTTTGTCAAAGGGTTTTACAAATTCGAGGGAGATGATTGAGATGTGTCGTTTGGTTGAGATAGCTCTTGTTGCTAGGTGATCGGTGTAGAGTAAGTTATCTAAAACAGATTTGCCTCTCTTGAAGCCGATTTGGTTGTTGTGGATAAGGTTGTTGGTTTTTACAAACTACAATAGTCGCGTTGCGATTATCTTGTCTAAGATCTTACCGAGGCATGGGTTAAGGGAAATGGGTCTGTATAAGTTAGTGTCTGTTTTGGGTTTGTGTGGCTTTAGTATAGGTAGAACTAGGCTAGTTTTATAGGATTGATTATGTATGTTAAGGATATTGTTAAAGTGTCGGAGGATTCTGAATTGGAAGTCGGCCGGAGCTTGATTGATCGTACTATAGGATATACGATCGTAGCCAGGTGTAAAGCCTTTGAGTGTTCTAAAAATGAATTAAGCTCTGTAATTGTTATGTTTTGTTCTATTTCGAGCGCTGATCGGTATGGTGGGTAGATAACAGGGGAGGAGAGAGGGATTGTTTGTTACTGCGGAATGTGGTAGAAAAGTTATTGTCATCGGCTTGTCTTGACCATAGGTCTCCAAAGATATTGGCTATTGTGTTTTGATTTGTTGTAAGGGTGTTAGAGGTGGGATTAATAACGCTATGGATGAATTTGGATGGGTAGAGACCGCATAGACGTTTTATGCTGGACCAAAGTTTAGAAGGGTGAGAATTTGGGTGGATATCTGAAGTGAAGTTGCGAATCGTTTTTTTTTTAATCTCTAATGACTCTTCTGAGCTTTGCATTAGCTTTTTTAAATATAATGATATTCGTTATGTTTATAAGTCTTTTGATTTGGGGACAAAGTTTGTTTTTCTTGTTTAAGGGCTGTGGGTTGCCTGTTCCACCAGGGAACTGTGTGTCGGATTGAGAATGTTGTGTTTTGTGGGATTGAGAGGTGTGCGCTTTAAATGATTTTATTTTATATGATTTTTTAGTGGTTGGGTAGATGATTGTGTTGATTTTGTCTATGGATTCCCAGTTGGCTGCTTTGAGATTGTAAGTGGAATAAAGAAACAGAGATAATTAATCCATGTGGCCGGGAAACACTTTTAGAAAATGTCTCTATAGAAAACATTGACATGCAAAGAATGGTCATAGCTCCTGGAGAGGTTCAGCGTCCGTTGAATATGATCGAAGATGGTGATTCACAGGAGCTGGCCTTCCTAACTATCTTTGCTGGCATTAAAAGAAAATGCCCAGAGAGTTTTACAACCATAGTTAGGTCAGAATTTAGAAATGCCGATAGAAGAGGTTGTAGAGCTAATAAATTATTTCTTAACTATAAAAAGTTGGAAATAATTTATATTAGGAACTATACTTCCATTTGCTTACGTAAGCATAGCGCCAATCAATCAATTAAAAGGTATTCGCACCTCTTCTGCTCACTGAGAAGCAGAAAAAAAGGAGGTTTAGGCAATTCGGTTTCCCAACATTTTTCATAACCTTCTCGGCAGCAGAAACCAGGTGGACGGAGCTGTTAGTTTTACTTAAAAAAAGAGGTTAGGTATATCTAAAGAACCAGCATCAGTTTTGCGTTTTAATGAAAAAGTCCGTCTCATTCGAGCAGATCCCGTAACTTGTGCTAGGTATTTTGATTTTCGGATCAGGCAGCTTTTAAAGCTAAGAAAAAGGAAAGCGGTGCTTTCGGTTGTCATAGGGTCGTCAAGTTTTATTGGCGAGTAGAGTTTCAGCAACGAGGCTCACCACATATTCATGGCATGTTTTGCTGAAAGATGCCCCTAAGCTTGACTTGACTTATGAGTCAAGCATTCCTCTAGTAAAGTACTTTAGTAATCAGTTTTTCACAACTCATACATCTAACCCAGATGTAGCTCAATTTTTGAAGTATCAAACACATAACCACGGGCATTCATGTAGGCGAGAGGTTAGAGGCCAAATTCGAGATTCGGTATTCCATACCCTCCAATGCGCCAAACAGAAATTCTCTTCCCGGTAGCCGAGGATGCACAAAACAGAGATGTGCATCATAGGAATTTTGAAAAAAATACGGGGCTTATTAGGATTTCCGTTTGATCGTGAAGCCATAGATTTTCTTAGCGATTTTAATAACTTATTGTCTCGCGATCAACTTAACCTTAGTTATAAGTGCTATATAAATGTACTTAGGTCTAGTTTAAAGAAGCCCAAAATATGTTTACGATCTTTTGCTGCAATCAAGGTTAACGCTTATAATCCTCACCTTCTTCTACTGCAACGAACCTATCTATATACAGTTTATATTAGATCCCTATGCCTTCTGTAGAGAGGTATTTCCAAATTAATGCGAGAGCAGTTAGTGAGATTAGTAGGGACAATGTGACTATAAAACAAAAATGATAACATATAGGACATGAATTTATTTCGGGTACAGAGATATCTGTCCAGGAAGCCGTTTACTGCTGTTTACGTATGCATTTGTCCGAAAGCAGTAACGTTGAAGTATATATAAATACTTCATTGCCAAAGCATCGAGTTAGGATACTTAAATCCAGGCAACAGTTACAAAATTTACCCAAAGTCTCAACATCAATATTTGAACTAATAGATCATTATGTTCAATTTTGCAAATTTATGCCTTGCCGATTTTGCAGCTTTTTATAGTTTTAGCAAAAGGCATAGTGGGACTCGTCAGTATATTGATGATGCAGATGATATCGAAACTCCACGGTCTTCTCAATCATTCGTTTACGCAAAGATTGAATATTAATACTGATAGGAGCAATTACTTAAGGGAGCTAGTTATGCTATATTTCCCTTGGAGGGACGAGTATGCAGACTTAGTGCTTAGGAACGGTGAATTACTTTGTTGTCAAAATAAGGAGTTGATCGAGAGCAAACGTAGAAAATATAATAGTTTAGATGATAGTGAGCTTCAGGATGCTCTCGACACTGCAGTTTAGGAAGAAGGTAGTAGATGTTAGATGTAGAGTCTTAGGATTGCCTGAAATAAATTTTAATATAAATGTCTTAGAAGATAGTAATGTCCAATTTATAAAACTTCCAGCTATAGTTTCAGCTGAAAGATTGACAGATATTGTCAGGTCTCGTAATTTAAAGCAGAAAATATACCATACACTTGTTTTGCACAATGCCAAACACAAATCCGTATTTTACGAATTAGTTGGAGGTGGTGCTGGTGTAGGCAAAAGCCGACATATTTTAGCAATTTTTGAACTCGATTCCGACCTGAAACACAGGGACTATGTATGTCGCTTCTCTTAAAAACCACTGCCAAATATATGATTACGGTCAATGTAGTTACGTGGGATGGGTTAGTCAATGGGGCAACAGGCATTTTAATGCAAATAGATTTTGATGCATCCAGCACTCCAACTTATGGATGCAATTTTCAGAGGAAAGTTTAGGAGTTCTTGCTCGCTCAAAATGTACACATCGTACAGAAGCTTCATGGACCCCAATTCAGAAAATAGTTAAGAGTTTTTAATATCGAAGAAATGAGCAAGTTACCATTGACCGTAGGCAGTTTCCGATTGTACCTGCAGAAGGTATAACAATCCACAAAAGTCACGGAGCAACGTATAGCAAAGTGGTGGTTCACTTGCTCTCGTATGCAGCGTGCTGCAATATACGTTACTTGTACTAGAGCAACAACTGCGGCGGGGTTATTTATTATAGGAGATTTTGTTCCTCCTAAACATCCAAAAAATTATGATAAGGTCCAAAATTAGATACAGAAATCGCGGACTGAAAAACTATTTCGATCACATTATGATCACTTAGTAAACAGTTCCGCCTTAGATATTTTTTTTATAATACTGAAAGCATTCACTGTCATATTGAAGACATTCGATCGGACAGGTTAATGCTTCAGTCGTATGTTCTATGTTTCGTTGAGGCGTCAACATACGGAAACGAAAATATCGACATTCCAGGGTTTACTATTGTGGTCCGTCAAGATTGCGAGATAATACCTAACGCAGTGCGACCTAAAAGGGGTATCATCATTTACGTTAGGAATAATATTGTTAACAATGTTTTACACTGCTTAAGCGGGAGAAAAATATCAGGAACACTCGTTTTTTAATATGCCATATTTAGGTACAAGTCTATAGGTTTCTTAGTAGTTTATAAAAGTCCGAATTATCAGTTAGCTATGTTTAAAAAAGAATTTGAGGATTTATTTCAGCAAAAACAATTTTTAAATGCTAATAGTTATTTTAGGAAGTTTTAATGTATGCTTCAGTAAATTTGATAGGCGTAGGTGCCTCTATGATAATTTGATAGGTAAAGAATTTAGGTGCTTGTTAGATTTGAAAAGTCGACTACCAATTGTGACTCGCACATTGATTGGGCGCTTTCAAAAATTTTCAGCGAGGACGTTAGCGCCAGGACCTTTGAGACCGTTTGTAGTTACCACAGTGGAGTCTCAGTTAGTATAGGATAGTATGCACATAAATAAATGAAATAAGTACATTTCAATTTTGTTTTGAGAAATTTAAGATGTATGTAAAAAGGCTTATTATTGTGTAGTATTATATATAGTTTAATAGACTAGTGGCCTTGTTGTGAGAAGATAGTTTGATGTCTATCGCTTTGTTTATTGTCTCCATATTGAATAGGTTTTGATGGCTTGTAGGGGGTTTGAAGATCATTGCAAGTGTGGATAATGCGGTCAAGTGTACTGGGATATTTAAATTTCTTGGTGTGGGTCTTGATTATTTGATTAAGTGGGGAGTCGTGTGAATGGATAAGCGTTTTGGAGAGTTTGCCGAGCTCCTAGGACTGACTGAATGGCGGTGTTTTGAATAGTTTTGCGTTTAGAAATATGGGACATGGGTGCATTGCCATTGATTGGTAAGCAATAGTCTATTTGGATGTTAGATTAGATTTTAGAATTAGTATTAGAGAGGCAGTTTTGCAGTTATATTTTGGGGATGAAAGGTGTTTTATGATGTTAAGAGGTTTCAAAAGGTCGTAGGTGAGGTTAGTGATGTGGGAGTTCCATTTGTATTTGCTGTTTATTGTAAGCCCTAGAATTTTTAGTGTGTCGGTGGAGGGAATATTGATACTAATAATTAAAATAGTACAGGTGCAATGATGTTTGCGGTATATATTTACGTGTTGGCATTTGTCTGTTGATAGTGAGGTTTATGGGGTTTTTATTATTTTGTAGGTCGATAATCAGCTGGATGAATATTATTTTTGTTAAGGCGTTGTACGAAATGAGTAAAAGTATAACTGAGATAGGAGAGCCTTGTGGGATGCCATTATTGAGAGGAAAGGTGTTGGAGAGTGATTTTGAGGCTTAAACTATTATTTTTCTGTTTGTCATATAATGTTAGAATTTTAGGACCAAGTTGCCATTCGTGGAGCTGTAAGAGGATTGTGTGGATTCCGATTTTGACAAAGGGTTTTACAAATTCGAGGGAGATGATTGAGATGTGTCGTTTGGTTGAGATAGCTCTTGTTGCTAGGTGATCGGTGTAGAGTAAGTTATCTAAAACAGATTTGCCTCTCTTGAAGCCGATTTGGTTGTTGTGGATAAGGTTGTTGGTTTTTACAAACTACAATAGTCGCGTTGCGATTATCTTGTCTAAGATCTTACCGAGGCATGGGTTAAGGGAAATGGGTCTGTATAAGTTAGTGTCTGTTTTGGGTTTGTGTGGCTTTAGTATAGGTAGAACTAGGCTAGTTTTATAGGATTGATTATGTATGTTAAGGATATTGTTAAAGTGTCGGAGGATTCTGAATTGGAAGTGGGCCGGAGCTTGATTGATCGTACTATAGGATATACGATCGTAGCCAGGTGTAAAGCCTTTGAGTGTTCTAAAAATGAATTAAGCTCTGTAATTGTTATGTTTTGTTCTATTTCGAGCGCTGATCGGTATGGTGGGTAGATAACAGGGGAGGAGAGAGGGATTGTTTGTTACTGCGGAATGTGGTAGAAAAGTTATTGTCATCGGCTTGTCTTGACCATAGGTCTCCAAAGATATTGGCTATTGTGTTTTGATTTGTTGTAAGGGTGTTAGAGGTGGGATTAATAACGCTATGGATGAATTTGGATGGGTAGAGACCGCATAGACGTTTTATGCTGGACCAAAGTTTAGAAGGGTGAGAATTTGGGTGGATATCTGAAGTGAAGTTGCGGATCGTTTTTTTTTTTAATCTCTAATGACTCTTCTGAGCTTTGCATTAGCTTTTTTAAATATAATGATATTCGTTATGTTTATAAGTCTTTTGATTTGGGGACAAAGTTTGTTTTTCTCTTGTTTAAGGGCTGTGGGTTGCCTGTTCCACCAGGGAACTGTGTGTCGGATTGAGAATGTTGTGTTTTGTGGGATTGAGAGGTGTGCGCTTTAAATGATTTTATTTTATATGATTTTTTAGTGGTTGGGTAGATGATTGTGTTGATTTTGTCTATGGATTCCCAGTTGGCAGCTTTGAGATTGTAAGTGGAATAAAGAAACAGAGATAATTAATCCATGTGGCCGGGAAACACTTTTAGAAAATGTCTCTATAGAAAACATTGACATGCAAAGAATGGTCATAGCTCCTGGAGAGGTTCAGCGTCCGTTGAATATGATCGAAGATGGTGATTCACAGGAGCTGGCCTTCCTAACTATCTTTGCTGGCATTAAAAGAAAATGCCCAGAGAGTTTTACAACCATAGTTAGGTCAGAATTTAGAAATGCCGATAGAAGAGGTTGTAGAGCTAATAAATTATTTCTTAACTATAAAAAGTTGGAAATAATTAATATTAGGAACTATACTTCCATTTGCTTACGTAAGCATAGCGCCAATCAATCAATTAAAAGGTATTCGCACCTCTTCTGCTCACTGAGAAGCAGAAAAAAAGGAGGTTTAGGCAATTCGGTCTCCCAACATTTTTCATAACCTTCTCGGCAGCAGAAACCAGGTGGACGGAGCTGTTAGTTTTACTTAAAAAAAGAGGTTAGGTATATCTAAAGAACCAGCATCAGTTTTGCGTTTTAATGAAAAAGTCCGTCTCATTCGAGCAGATCCCGTAACTTGTGCTAGGTATTTTGATTTTCGGATCAGGCAGCTTTTAAAGCTAAGAAAAAGGAAAGCGGTGCTTTCGGTTGTTATAGGGTCATCAAGTTTTATTGGCGAGTAGAGTTTCAGCAACGAGGCTCACCACATATTCATGGCATGTTTTGCTGAAAGATGCCCCTAAGCTTGACTTGACTTATGAGTCAAGCATTCCTCTAGTAAAGTACTTTATTAATCAGTTTTTCACAACTCATACATCTAACCCAGATGTAGCTCAATTTTTGAAGTATCAAACACATAACCACGGGCATTCATGTAGGCGAGAGGTTAGAGGCCAATTTGCAGATTCGGTATTCCATACCCTCCAATGCGCCAAACAGAAATTCTCTTCCCGGTAGCCGAGGATGCACAAAACAGAGATGTGCATCATAGGAATTTTGAAAAAAATACGGGGCTTATTAGGATTTCCGTTTGATCGTGAAGCCATAGATTTTCTTAGCGATTTTAATAACTTATTGTCTCGCGATCAACTTAACCTTAGTTATAAGTGCTATATAAATGTACTTAGGTCTAGTTTAAAGAAGCCCAAAATATGTTTACGATCTTTTGCTGCAATCAAGCTTAACGCTTATAATCCTCACCTTCTTCTACTGCAACGAACCTATCTATATACAGTTTATATTAGATCCCTATGCCTTCTGTAGAGAGGTATTTCCAAATTAATGCGAGAGCAGTTAGTGAGATTAGTAGGGACAATGTGACTATAAAACAAAAATGATAACCTATAGGACATGAATTTATTTCGGGTACAGAGATATCTGTCCAGGAAGCCGTTTACTGCTGTTTACGTATGCATTTGTCCGAAAGCAGTAACGTTGAAGTATATATAAATACTTCATTGCCAAAGCATCGAGTTAGGATACTTAAATCCAGGCAACAGTTACAAAATTTACCCAAAGTCTCAACATCAATATTTGAACTAATAGATCATTATGTTCAATTTTGCAAATTTATGCCGTGCCGATTTTGCAGCTTTTTATAGTTTTAGCAAAAGGCATAGTGGGACTCGTCAGTATATTGATGATGCAGATGATATCGAAACTCCACGGTCTTCTCAATCATTCGTTTACGCAAAGATTGAATATTAATACTGATAGGAGCAATTACTTAAGGGAGCTAGTTATGCTATATTTCCCTTGGAGGGACGAGAATGCAGACTTAGTGCTTAGGAACGGTGAATTACTTTGTTGTCAAAATAAGGAGTTGATCGAGAGCAAACGTAGAAAATATAATAGTTTAGATGACAGTGAGCTTCAGGATGCTCTCGACACTGCAGTTCAGGAAGAAGGTAGTATATGTTAGATGTAGAGTCATAGGATTGCCTGAAATAAATTTTAATATAAATGTCTTAAACATTAATGATACGGATATTATTGCAGACTCAGAAGATAGTAATGTCCAATTAATAAAACTTCCAGCTATAGTTTCAGCTGAAAGATTGACAGATATTGTCAGGTCTCGTAATTTAAAGCACAAAATATACCATACACTTGTTTTGCACAATGCCAAACACAAATCCGTATTTTACGAATTAGTTGGAGGTGGTGCTGGTGTAGGCAAAAGCCGACATATTTTAGCAATTTTTGAACTCGATTCCGACCTGAAACACAGGGACTATGTATGTCCCTTCTTTTAAAAACCACTGCCAAATATATGATTACGGTCAATGTAGTTACGTGGGATGGGTTAGTCAATGGGGCACCAGGCATTTTAATGCAAATAGATTTTGATGCATCCAGCACTCCAACTTATGGATGCAATTTTCAGAGGAAAGTTTAGGAGTTCTTGCTCGCTCAAAATGTACACATCGTACAGAAGCTTCATGGACCCAAATTCAGAAAATAGTTAAGAGTTTTTAATATCGAAGAAATGAGCAAGTTACCATTGACCGTAGGCATTTTCCGATTGTACCTGCAGAAGGTATAACAATCCACAAAAGTCACGGAGCAACGTATAGCAAAGTGGTGGTTCACTTGCTCTCGTATGCAGCGTGCTGCAATATACGTTACTATATATATATACTAGAGCAACAACTGCGGCGGGGTTATTTATTATAGGAGATTTTGTTCCTCCTAAACATCCAAAAAATTATGATAATGTCCAAAATTAGATACAGAAGAATTTGAGGATTTATTTCAGCAAAAACAATTTTTAAATGCTAATAGTTAATTTAAGAAATTTTTTATTTATGCTTAAGTAAATTTGATAGGTGTAGGTGCCTCTATGATAATTTGATAGGTAAAGAATTTAGGTGCTTGTTAGATTTGAAAAGTCGACTACCAATTGTGACTCACACATTGATTGGGCGCTTTCAAATATTTCCAGCGAGCACGTTAGCGCCAGGACCTTTGAGACCGTTTGTAGTTACCACAGTGGAGTCTCAGTTAGTATAGGATAGTATGCACATAAATAAATGAAATAAGTACATTTAAATTTTTTTTTGAGAAATTTAAGATGTATGTAAAAAGGCTTATTATTTTGTAGTATTATATGTAGTTTAATATTTTAACCATGGTAATTTAACCTTGCACGTAACTTGCAACGTTTAATATATACCTGGGTTCAGGGTATACCCTAGTCGGGCCCTCCCGACTAGACTAGTGGCCTTGTTGTGAGAAGATAGTTTGATGTCTATCGCTTTGTTTATTGTCTCCATATTGAATAGGTTTTGATGGCTTGTAGGGGGTTTGAAGATCAGTGCAAGTGTGGATAATGCGGTCAAGTGTGCTGGGATATTTAAATTTCTTGGTGTGGGTCTTGATTATTTGATTAAGTGGGGAGTCGTGTGAATGGATAAGCGTTTTGGAGAGTTTGCCGAGCTCCTAGGACTGAGTGAATGGCGGTGTTTTGAATAGTTTTGCGTTTAGAAATATGGGACATGGGTGCAATGCCATTGATTGGTAAGCAATAGTCTATTTGGATGTTAGATTAGTTTTTAGAATTAGTATTAGAGAGGCAGTGTTGCAGTTATATATTAGGGATGAAAGGAGTTTTATGATGTTAAGAGGTTTCAAAAGGTCGTAGGTGAGGTTAGTGATGTGGGAGTTCCATTTGTATTTGCTGTTTATTGTAAGCCCTAGAATTTTTAGTGTGTCGGTGGAGGGAATATTGATACTAATAATAAAAATAGTACAGGTGCAATGATGTTTGCGGTATATATGTACGTGTTGGCATTTGTCTGTTGATAGTGATGCACTTGAAGAGAGTGATGCGTTGAAGGAGGTTTATGGGGTTTTTATTATTTTGTAGGTCGATAATCAGCTGGATGAATATTATTTTTGTTAAGGCGTTGTACGAAATGAGTAAAAGTATAACTGAGATAGGAGAGCCTTGTGGGATGCCAATTTTGAGAGGAAAGGTGTTGGAGAGTGATTTTGAGGCTTAAACTATTATTTTTCTGTTTGTCATATAATGTTAGAATTTTAGGACCAAGTTGCCATTCGTGGAGCTGTAAGAGGATTGTGTGGATTCCGATTTTGTCAAAGGGTTTTACAAATTCGAGGGAGATGATTGAGATGTGTCGTTTGGTTGAGATAGCTCTTGTTGCTAGGTGATCGGTGTAGAGTAAGTTATCTAAAACAGATTTGCCTCTCTTGAAGCCGATTTGGTTGTTGTGGATAAGGTTGTTGGTTTTTACAAACTACAATAGTCGCGTTGCGATTATCTTGTCTAAGATCTTACCGAGGCATGGGTTAAGGGAAATGGGTCTGTATAAGTTAGTGTCTGTTTTGGGTTTGTGTGGCTTTAGTATAGGTAGAACTAGGCTAGTTTTATAGGATTGATTATGTATGTTAAGGATATTGTTAAAGTGTCGGAGGATTCTGAATTGGAAGTGGGCCGGAGCTTGATTGATCGTACTATAGGATATACGATCGTAGCCAGGTGTAAAGCCTTTGAGTGTTCTAAAAATGAATTAAGCTCTGTAATTGTTATGTTTTGTTCTATTTCGAGCGCTGATCGGTATGGTGGGTAGATAACAGGGGAGGAGAGAGGGATTGTTTGTTACTGCGGAATGTGGTAGAAAAGTTATTGTCATCGGCTTGTCTTGACCATAGGTCTCCAAAGATATTGGCTATTGTGTTTTGATTTGTTGTAAGGGTGTTAGAGGTGGGATTAATAACGCTATGGATGAATTTGGATGGGTAGAGACCGCATAGACGTTTTATGCTGGACCAAAGTTTAGTAGGGTGAGAATTTGGGTGGATATCTGAAGTGAAGTTGCGGATCGTTTGTTTTTTTTAATCTCTAATGACTCTTCTGAGCTTCGCATTAGCTTTTTTAAATATAATGATATTCGTTATGTTTATAAGTCTTTTGATTTGGGAACAAAGTTTGTTTTTCTCTTTTTTAAGGGCTGTGGGTTGCCTGTTCCACCAGGGAACTGTGTGTCGGATTGAGAATGTTGTGTTTTGTGGGATTGAGAGGTGTGCGCTTTAAATGATTTTTTTTTATGATTTTTTAGTGGTTGGGTAGGTGATTGTGTTGATTTTGTCAATGGATTCCCAGTTGGCAGCTTTGAGATTGTAAGTGGGCTTGCCAACGTGGGTCTGGTAGATTGTATTTCAATAGAGGGTCTCACTACCGTTGAGATCGTAAAAAATTTTCCATTGGATTTCTGGGGCTAGCTTGTATGATACCAAGGAGAGGTCAATGTGTGTGAATGTGTGGTGGGTGGAATAGTGTGTAGTTGTTTTGTCGTTGAGGAGTATGTACATCTGGAGTTAGCTTTTGTTGAGCCCCAGTAAGGGTGCCAGCTGGGTAAGTCGCCAAGCACTAGGGTGCTACTGTTATATGGTGAATTAAGTACGTTTTCTAGGTTGGTACTTGAGAAGTTTTTTGAGGTGGTATATAAGCTGTTATGTTTAACTTTGTTTTGGATTCGATTGTTATGCCTATCGCCTCGAAGTCGGGGCTGAGGGTATTTTGATTATAGCTAATGGATTTGTGGATAAGAAGTGCAACAGCTCCAAAGAATTTAGAGATGGGAGATTTGAGGAAGAAGAAATTATGTGGTACTGGATGGGGGTGCATGTTTACAGAGTATATTTCTTGTCAGGCAATTACATGGTGCTTGTGTTCTTTGATGAGAATTTGCAAATCACTATAGTTGCTTCGGAAGACTTTAATATTCCATTGAATTATTTTAAGCATTGTACAGCTAACCCCTATTATTTATTTAAATGAGGTTCATATCGCTACCGGTGTGATCGGTATTGCTATGGACCTTGTTAGCATGATTTGATGTTGTTTTGGGTTTTTTTTGGAGTGGATATTAGTTTGTGTGCAGCTTTGATGGAAGTTACATTGGGGGTGGAAGTTTCGCGGGGTAGAATTTTCACATTTGGATTGTGAGGTGGAGTGGATTATAGGGGACTAGGGATGTGTTTTTTGTAATTTAGATTATTGGGTGTGCTTTGATGAGTAGAGTTTCATTTTTATACCCTGAAACCATTGAAAATGGGTAAAAAGGGTGTAATGGTTTTGTGCAAATGTATGTAACAGGCAGAAGGAAGCATCAACGATACCATAGTATATATATTCTTGATCAGGACGACGAGCTGACTTGATTTAGCCATGTCCGTCCGTCCGTCCGTCCGTCTGTCTGTATGAACGCAGCGATCTCGGAAACTACAAAAGCTAGAGACCTAAACTTTTCGACTATAAATTCTCCCAATCCATACGGAGTACAAGTTATCATTTTTTCGATATCTTGCTCTGTTTCCGATAAAAATCGATTTTTAGACATTATTTTCTTGGTATATTTTGGAGACTAAAGAGCTAAAAGAGCCACCAAATTTGGTTTAATATGTGCTCGTATAGGATACGCAAATTATGAATATTTGGATACCTTGCCCTATTCGCGTCCCATATCAAAAAACGCAAATCAAATACTACAAACTTGCGCTTTTGTTTGTATATAGATTTTCCTTTTGATATCAGCCCATTGATTTTCAATGGGATTGGGGTCTGGTAACTGCGGAGGCCACTCCAAAACGTTTACCAAATTTTTTTGAACCATTCAATTCCTTTCTTTTTGGTGTGCTGTCATTGGCTTGTTGGAAGATTCATAATATCGGGATCTCATATTCTGAAGGGTATCATCACTGTGTCCTGTGTGTGAGTCAATACTCAAACGTGTTGATCCATTATGGTTTTGACCCAATGTACTGGACCTACTCCATAATAAGAAAAACACGCACATAACATTACCCTTGACCATTGTTATGTAGTGTATTTTGGATTGTATTTGGAGTTTTAAGGACACCTGACGTACGAACGATAGCATTTTCTACTAAATATAACAACTTTACTCTTATCAGTCCATTAAATATTCCTCCATTTGTGGCCTGGTGAATTTAGATGTTCCTTCGCGAACTTCATGCGCTTGAAAAAAGAGGAACATTTTTGGGCTGCAGCCCTTAAAATTATGTTGTTTGATAAATATGAGAACTTTTTTCACTGTCACAGTTATAGTATTAAGATCTTAGCTTAGCTCAGTAGCAGCCATTTAAGCCTTCATGCTCGCGAGGATCAATCTTTTAACGTAAAGCTGGGTCAGGGCTCGTTTTCGATCACGTGTTTCAGTTCGCGAAGTGAACCTAGTATATTGGGTTTGTGCAATATCCTTCATGCATTCCGTCCGTTTGTCAGGATGAACGAAACTTTTTTCGGCGCTTTTGAAGCTGGAGGCTTTAAACTTTGGATATATACTTGTAGTTATCTGCTTCAGACAAAGTGCTATGATTTTTGTACCACGTCATCTAGGAGGCTGGCAAATTGATATCATGCCGATACACCTCAAATCGCAAATCGATAAAAGGTAAGCATTTCCCACAAAAATGTTGACCACCCTACGAATCGCGATAGCTTATATCTTCCACAGTTGTAAAAGTAAAGTCCCAAAATTTGAATGGTAGATTACTGGTGATCCCCTTTAAAGATCGGTAAAAAAAATCCAGCCACGTCCACTTCCGCCCCCGAAACTCGCAAAAATCTACATCTCCCACAGTTTTGGAGCTAGTCCCCAAATTTGTCAGGTAGATTACTGGTCACCCTTTTAATGATCCTTAAAAAATGTTCCACATATGCCCAATGGGGTCGTGCAATTTAGATAAATTCGATGTGTCTCCCTCAGTTTTTAAGCTAGAGACATACATTTGTACTTAATTTTTTTATTATTGCAACAAAATAAAAATCTATACCCATTACAAGCGTAATACTACTTTTTTAGTATAGGGGTAATACAAAACTAGCTTCTTGATTTTGAATTTTCTGTACTCAGAATAACACCAGTAGACCTACCGATATGATATTATGCTTATTCTCTTCTGCCATTATCCTTCTTTAAATTAAGGGTACACTTTATCTTTTTGGTTGCATTGTTCCTTAGTAATTTGACTTGAGTTTATAATCTGACCGTCTGTGATTTTGCAAATATTGCGCGGTTATAGAACGATTCCTGTTGCATAAATTTTTTTTAAATGTTCAATTACATTAAAACTATTTGACTTTAACAGTTTCATTGAGTTTATTATTGCAAGAAAATAAAAATCTATACCCATTACAAGCGCAATACTACTTTTTTAGTATAGGGGTAATACAAAACTAGCTTCTTGATTTTGAATTTTCTGTACTCAGAATAACACCAGTAGACCTACCGATATGATATTATGCTTATTCTCTTTTGCCATTATCCTTCTTTAAATTAAGGGTACACTTTATCTTTTTGGTTGCATTGTTCCTTAGTAATTTGACTTGAGTTTATTATCTGACCGTCTGTGATTTTGCAAATATTGCGCGGTTATAGAACGATTCCTGTTGCATAAATTTTTTTTAAATGTTCAATTACATTAAAACTATTTGACTTTAACAGTTTCATTGAGTTGGTATAGCTTGATTGGTCTTTGCGGCTCTCCGAAGCTCTATAATTGATATACGGCTGCCAGGAGTACAGCTTTCCGCATTAGCTAATAACCAAAATTGATTAGAAATACGTTGTAAGAACTAAAAACAATAAAAACGTACTTAAAAACTTGCAAAATTATTCAAAATATGAAAAATTGTTCGCCAAATCAAACTTGTTTCCAATTAGCTGTCTCGACCTAATCACGGTTTGCAACGAACTAATCACAATTACTAAGAAACTATCCAACCAAATAGTGAAAGTGTGCCCTTAATTTTAAGAATGATAATGGGAGAAGAGAATAAGCATAATATCGTATCGGAAAAGTTTTTCGCAACGGTATATATTGAATACATGATATTCCAAGTTTCGGACGGACAGTATGATGAACAACTAAATAAACCCTTTTCACTTCGTGAACGAGTATAAAAAGTATATCTTCCTTTTCGAGTCGAGGCAATAAAGATGTAAATTAAAGAAACAGGCGAGAACACGTTTTTTAACGGGAAGATGAAGAACTGAGATTGTCACTGGGTGTCAGTGTACATGATTTTTAAATTTTTGGCATGCACAGGTGCAGAGCCCGTAATATATAAATTTTTGGAAACTGAAGTTCGGCGTAAGTGTTCAATTGGAACAGTGGGAATGGACCAACAGGTAGTCAACAGCAGGTCCAGCCGCTTTATTTATTGTCAACGCATGCGTTTGCTTGCATCTGCATATTCATATATTTATTGATTTATTTATTCATTCATTTATTTATTTGTTGCTGAGGCTAATTCATAGAAATTTATGTTGTTAAATCTGGCATTCGGATTTTGGAAAATTCTGGCCACCAGGGCAAGGCAGAAATAGGTGTCATCTAGTAACAAACCCCCACCACTTTTAATACCCTGAACCCATTGAAAATGGGTAAAAAGGGTATAATGGTTTTATGCAAATGTATGGCTGACAGAAGGAAGCTCCTTCGACCCCATAAAGTATATATATTCTTGATCAGGGCGACAAGCTGAAACAGTTTAGCCATGTTCATCTGTCCGTCCGTCTGTATGAACGCAGCGAACTCAAAAACTACAAAAGCTAGAAACTTCATTTTTTCGACTATAGATTCTCCTAAGCCATACGCAGAACAAGTTCACAATTTTTTTTTTTTTTTGGTATTTTGCCATGTTTCACTATTATCGATAAAAATCGATTTTAAAATTTGGTTTTCCTGGCATATCTCGGAGACTATAAGAGCTAGCATCACCAAATTCGGTTTAATATGTGCTCAAAAAGGATACGCAGATTAAATTTGACAAAATTGTATTTGACAAAGTTTTGTTTCCACTCGAATCTTAAATTATTACACTTGAATTTTAAATGCCTGCCAATATTTAAGTGCCTCCATCTAGCAGTCAATATTGTTCATATAAGGCAAAAAATAAAAATTCAATTTTGAGCGGACAAAAAATGAGTAAGGGGAGGGAGAATCACCGAAGCCATGGCATAGGTCGGCCGTCAGTTAGAATTTAAGGGCAACGTGCATTCATATTCAAATTAAAATTAGCCCATTGCAGAAAGGGCGAGTACGTCGTAGTCGATGACATCGGGCCTGCCAACTCCTGTGTTTATTTGCGGGTATGTGCAGTGGCTCACAGCTTATTTTATGCAGTGCGTACCTCAACTTCAAAGGCCTATAACAACGAAACTATAATGAATTATATGCACTTTTTGGTACTATTCGAAAATGTAAGATATGTATTTTAATAAGGAGCTTTATTTATCATCAACAAATATCTACTAAATACCTTAAAAATTCAAAAACAAAAAATACCGGCAAATTTCAGGTCACAGCTACAAAGTCTGTTCTTTGCACTGATGAAAGGTTTTTATGAGCTACTCGGCCATTAAAATCATGTTCGTGTAGTACCCACCGGATTATTTCTACTCTATACTGTTTGCTAAGGCTTTCTTTAACTTCGGATGCAGGTTTGAGCTGAGGGTCGGGGGATTGCCCTTATTTTCCGTACATTACAAAGCGCCCAATTGTTGTTTGAGAACACATTTTAATTATATACGCGACTGGACACTCCAAGAAAGGAAACCAGATTAAAATGCTTGTATATTGATGCGCAATTAGTTCTGCTCATTTAGAGGCAAGGGAGAAAAGAAAAAGTATGCACTGATTAAAATTAGCTGTGAGCCACTGTATGTAGGCTTGTAAGTAGTGTTGTGTAGGTTACGTTGTGTTCAATTTTGTATCGTTTAGGGGCAGGGTTGAAATTACCCACCCGTGGCAATGCTGAGGTAGCTAAGCGTATAAAGTTGTTATTATTTCATGTGATACATGGAGTCATCTCTGTAAAATCAGTTAGGAATCGATAACCCACAGATACACATCTACAATGATCAGAAATAAAAATTAACTAAATCAGCATTCCAATTAATTTTTTACAGTCATATGACCGACAGCAAAAAAATAGAAAATGTTTGTTACTTCACAAAAGCAGGACCGATATACAAGGTGATGATTTACAATATATGATGGTTGAACCACCGCCCTTTGATATATATCTTTGCGACAACTGTGATGCTGAATTATATTCCAAGGAAGCTATCTTGGTAAGTGAAACTAAGTTTAATTTTTTAAGTGACATAAGTACTAGCACATTTTACCACAATCAAATAGGTTAAAATACTTTGGAACGTTCTATTCTGTTTATAGTTGTATTACATCTTTGAAATAAACTCACATAAAATATTTTTACCACGTTAGATGGCGTAACATCTTACTTCTGGCCACGCTTGAGGTAGTACATAACAGTACCGGCACGAGTATGCAAAATGAACGCGAGGCAATACAGCACACCTCGCCTACACCCGATCTTACACAAAGTTAGAGCGCGCTACGAACAAAAGTTACGGCGGCGGTCGGTTCTCACCCACGTCCATCCTCACCTGAGGTTAAACACCGTAGCGGGTATTGGTGGGCATACACAGAACGACAAAGAAATATCCATGGAGTGGGTGGCTATCGCGTAGCAATTTTTTTACTGGCAATGGGTTCGTCTAAAATGTAGTATAATTGTTCCAAATTATTTAATTAGTTGGGCATTCGGCACATTGCAAAAAGTTACAAAAGGGTACACAGAAGCTGGAGCCTTTTGCGTAAAGTGCCGAAGCCCCTTCTAATTTTATACTCGTTCATGAAGTGAAACTTGTATATTGGGTTAGTGCAATGTCCGTCATGCTGTCCATCCATGAACGCAATTTTTTTCGCCGCTATTGAAGCTAGAGACTTGAAATTTTAAAAATATACTCTTGTATACCCTTGTCAAATTAAGTGGTCAGTGACCACTGGTTGGTAGATGGCGCTTAGATAACTTAGACTTTTTGGTATTCTTAGAATTTGTGTGCGGCTGTTTGCGATTGTGCACCTGTCATATAACTTGAGTTGAGTTTTGTCACAACTTTATCAGCGGGTAGTGTAATGGTGCAATATTTAATGGGTAATATTTCATTAATTAATTAATAAATTAAATTGATTAAATTAATCAAAAATGTAAATTAATTAAATAATTAATTAATTATTCAATTATTTGTAATATGCTGATAATATCCTCTAAAGATCGCACCAAAACTTATTTGGCTACGCCCACTACCGCGCCCACAATGTTCAAAACTCGATATGTGCACAACATCAACACAACAATAGTTATGCATAGTTATCCATCAGATAGCTGTATAGTATGATGGTTATGCCTGTTGTCACTTACTGCCCTCGTATGGTGGAAAAAGGTCCAGCAGGCTACCGCCATACAAATATGCAGCAAAAAGCGGCACGGATGGTTATCCCTCACGGGTGTCATGCGTACATGTCCTATCGCAGCACTGGAGACAATCTTAGGACTGAATCCACTGCATTTGTACATAAAGAAGGTAGCTTCTTTGAGCCTTCTGAGAATTCAACTCAAAAATGGGTTGCTAGCAGCAGACATAGGTCATGCTAGTCTGGTAAAAAATATTCCTGGCCTAGGGATCTGCGACAGAACGGATCTTAAGACCGCGGAACTTTTCTTCGAGGCGAAACTTAGGACGCTAATTCCAGACCGTAGGGAATGGGATGATGGCATGAGCCTGCAATGGTTCACAGATGGATCAAAAACTAATCAAGGGGTTAGTGCGGGGATCACTGGACTCAATACCAAAATCTCGATTGCAATGGGTACCTGGCCCAGTGTTGTTCAATCTGAGATCCACGCTATTGAGTCCTGCTCCAGACATATCCTTGACCAGAGGATAAGAGGAGCCACCATAAATATCTTTTCAGATAGCCAAGCAGCCATTCAAGCTCTTTCCTCATGGAGGATTACCTCGAGACTGGTTGCGGATTGCTGGAATTGTCGTCAGCACCTCTCACATCGAAACCGTGTCGCACTTTGTTGGGTCCCAGGGCAGCCCGAAATTTCCGTTAACGGATGGGCTAGCTAGGGCTGGTTCCGCAACCCCTCTTCTTGGACCTGAACCATTTTGTGGGTTAAGCTGGGCCTCTGCCAAGAGTTGATAGAGGAATGGTCAAAGAAGAAGAGGGGAATCTACTGGTCAACAAGACCTGGGTTACGAAAAGCTAAAGAGCTGGTCAGCCTACATATAGGTAGAAAGACCAAAAATCTTTCAAGGGCAGAACTACAGCTCTTGGTGTCGCATCACATGAGACACCACACAGTCAAGTATCACCTCCAGAAAATACGCCTGTCCCCTGACACAGAGTGTAGACCCCGCAGAGAGGATGACGCGTCAAAAAAGCACATTTTATTTGATTGCCCAGCCATTATTTGTAGGAGGAAGTATCTATGCGGAGAACTTGTTACTCCAGCGCAGATCAGAAATTCCTCGGCAAGGGATCTGCTCTCCTTCATAAGGGAGGCAGAGCGTCTCTTGTCCCGATAGGGAGCCCCTTGGCACAAAAGACTGCAACTTGGTCGCTGGGCCACTAAAATCTCTGTTGTGAGACTACCTTACAAATAATAATAATAATAAATTCTTGACATAGTACAGATTACCCACGATATTTTTCTTGGATTGTGCCGTTGTCTCCGCTGTTGTCGTCTCTTTTAATTTTTATTCTCCGCGGCAGCGATTGTCTTCGCTGATGCTCAGATTTCAACTCTCTGATCGATTAACAGCTCTGCTGTTCCTCTGCTCTGCACGGTCAGCTTGCTTCACGACTGCGCTACCTGTCTATCCGTCTGTCTGTCTGTATGAACGCTTCGATTTCAGAGACTACAAGGGCTAGAAAGCTGAGCTTGGACTTTTTAGGTGCGTATATACCATACGCAGATCAAATTTTATTTCAAATGATCAATAACTTGCTCCTTTCTCTTATAATCAGTCTTAATCAAATTTTTGACACGGTTTATTGAACATATCTCAGAAACTAGAAGAGCTGGAGCCACGAAATTTATTTTAATACGTTCTAGTAAAGGATATGGAGATTATGAATATTTCGGATTTTGGATACCTTCCCCCATATAAAAAAAACTAAAAAAATCGGAAATCAAGCACTACAGATTTCTGCTTTAGTCCTATTCTTAGCTTATAATTTATTTAAGAATTAACTTTCCATAGTGGGGGCCAAGCGCGGCCGTTTGAGCATATCTCATCTAAATCGGTTAAAAACACAGAAGTTAATAAAGAAATTGTATTTGTATGTTGGCAAACCACGTGGTGGCAACCGCTAAGCGCAGATGTTTTTTGCATGCGTGTGCACAAACACATACGTACATATGTATATGCACATTTATGTGCGTGAGCTCTTTTTCGAAATCTAATGCGATTGTTTGTTCATGTGTGTTTCTAAGCTCAGATTTTGGTAGAGGGAGTTAAAATGGTGTTGTGTGTATGAATGCAGAGGGGTTTAATTAAATGCATGTAACGACAGTTCGGCGCTGGGTTCAGGGTATCTTCTAGTCGGGCACCCCCGACTAGAGCCATCTTACTTGTTGATCATTGCTCGAGAATGTCACAACCGATTTAAAAAGTGTTTACGCTTAATGCAGATATATATTGTTCAGTCATACACACTTTGAAATGTTGAATGAAAAACATGATTTCTTTGTGGTATTTTTTGTTGTTTATTTTTGTACTTTAAAGTTTCGGGAATAGTATTTTATGTATTTATACTCGTTCACGAAGTGAAACTAGTATATTGGGTTTGTGCAATGTCCGTCATGCTGACCGTCCGTCTGTCTGTATGAACGCAATTTTTTTCGCCGGACCTAAAATTGGATATATTACTATGCATACCCTCGTCTGATAAAGTGTTACAGGTTTCGGGATGCGCCCACTGGGGGCGTGGCAAAACAATTAAATATCTCCCTCACTTTTAAAGCTAGATGCATAAAATGTATACCGACAGATTGCTGATGACCTCCTCTAAAGATCGGATTTTAGCTACGCCCACTACCGCGCCCACAATGTCCAAAACTCGATATGTGCACAACACCAATGATGCCAGTGCAACATGGCTGTCGCCATCTATTGCATATTTTCGGTAATAATTTTGGTTTGGTTTTGACTACTTACAGACTGACTGCTACAATTGGTGATTGGTGATTAATGTTGCACTCGTCGTATATGTAACTTGAGTTGAGTTTTGTCACAGCTTGATCAACTAGTAGTGTGGTGGTGCAGTATAAAATGCAGCTAAAATTATTATTTTTAATTATTCGCATTCTCTGTCAAGCATTGTTTGGGCTACAGCTGTAAATTTAAGAGCTTTAAGACCAGTTAGTTTTTCTTATCTTTATTTGCTTATAATTGTAATTCTTTAAGCTTTTAAATTTAATGGCTTGGCAACCGCGGGAGTAGCTAAGCGTTTTGAAGTCTGTTAGAGTCAGTCCACATGATCGCACGCATTTTCAGTGCAGTTTGAATTAAATAATTGTAATTTAGGATAAATTCAATAAAACTGAAGTTTTTGTAAAAGGAACAATATTGCTCATAAATTGATATAAGCTACTGAGCTTACGTCTCCATTTCCAAATATTACAACAATCGTTAAGACCCTCAACGCCGCCTCGGTTGGTAACTATACCGCAAGCCGCATCATATCTACGAGCAGCTTGGAGCTTCGCACATGGCGCAGTCGATCTCCAACAAGTATATATGCAACATAAAATCATTAACATTAACACAATTTGAACTGTTATCATAGGTCAGTTTTTGTCTAACCTAAATCATAACATAACATGTTAATCATATACACTGATCTCTGTGTACACTTTTCGGCGCTAGCGCTATAGCGGCCGAAGTTAGAAACAATCACCTATCCACAAACCTTTGTTATACTCGTTCAGTTTCAATTAGAATTCTATGTTTATTCTTAGGGACACGTTCGGTTATTAGAACGTTCATTTTGTCAAAAACGAAATGGTTGGTGTCGATGATGTCTAACACGCTGTTTAGGTGACAGTTGTGCATAGGCAACATTTTGATTAAGGCTAGAGTTTATTGTAGAGTAAAAATCTATGCAGCTGCGTCGCAGGCAGCCCAACTTCAATACAAATCATAAAAGAGAAGAAGGTCCGTTATTTTTATGAACGGAGAATTATGTGCATACATATGTACTTTTAGTAAACGAAAGGAAAATGATAGAGCGACATCTAGTGGTACTTATATACATAATTTCAACACTCCTTCTCAACGCTATATGTCTATCTTTACAGTTAAAAAACATTATTTTAAGCCTAGCAAATTAATACATTTAGTATGTTTAACCCTACTTAAGTTCTTTGTTAATACATCTGCTAACATGTCTTCTGTGGGAAAGTTCTTTATCTCAACAACTGTATTCTTGTACATTTCCCTTTCAAAATGGTACTTAATTTTAATGTGTTTGCTACGGGCATGAAACTTAAAATTCTTAGCAAGACATTGGCGCTTTGATTGTCACCGTAAATTATTATGGTCGGCATCGGCTCGATTTCGCTGATAAGTTTTTTTAAATACGACGCCTCTTTAGCTGCAGTATAGGGAGCTACGTATTGCGCCTCGGTAGTGCTGAAGGCGAGTATGCTCTGTTTTTTCGATTCCAAAGAGATCGCTGCACCAGCCACCAAAAATGCCCAGCCCCTGAAGGACTTGCGATCAGAGCCATCGCCAGCCCAATCGGCGCCAACAAAGCAATGAACAGGTACGCCTGTGCGAACCTACTACAACCGCATATCTGCTGCTTCCTTCAGGTATCGCAATACTCGCTTCGCTGCCACTTCGTGCTCCTTATGGGGATCTGCATTTCTTTGTGCCAGTTTAGCCAGGGAATGTGCTACATCTGGCCGTGTCGTCATTGCCAAATATAGCAGTGCGACAATGAGTGATTGATAGCGCGTTTTATTCACCTCTGGACAACCATTGCCTTCGCTTTTGGTTTGGAAGCCAACTTCTAGAGGAATTGCATTTGCAATCTTCCATAACATATTTTCTCAGCAGGCCTTCGATGTACTGCTTATGGCCTATGGAAACGCTACCAGTCTCGCCCACACTTTCAATTTCCATACTCAGGAAATGCTGCAGCTCTCCGCCGTCTACTACGTCAACTTCATTTGATATGAGTCCTTTTATGCGGTCGATGCCTTCTTCTCCGGAACAAGCTAATATTAAATCATCAACATATACAACAACTATATTCAGGTATCCGTCAATTTTGGTAGTATAAATATAAAGATCACTAGCACACGGAACAAACCCAATTTGCAATAGGATACTGTCTAGATTTAGACCGTATAAGGATTTATGCAGCTTGAGTACGCGCTTCTGGTGTTTTGCATCAACAAATCCTTCCGGTTGCCGCATATATACGATGTCATAGAGCTCGCTGTTAAGGTATGCAGCCGAAACATCCATTTGATGCAGATGCATCCCATGCTCGACAGCCAATGCAATTACTAGCCTGATCGATGAGTATCGCGCCACAGGAGAAAACGTCTCGGCGTAATTGACCCCATACTGGTGTCCGCATCCTTTTGCGACCAACCTTGATTTGAAGCGCTCAACGTTGCCGTACTGGTCTCGTTATACAGTGAAGATCGACTTTGACCCAATTGATTTTTCACCCTCTGGAAGATCTACAAGGTTCCATGTTTTTAAGTTCAGCAGGTGATCAAACTCCTTCTGCATCGAAGCTTTCCATTTGCAGCCATCACATTTAACATGTTATACCCTTTTCGAGTACGACCTGGCTGCCCAGTACGAATTGTTTTGGGTCTCCCTGGACCCCTTTTAGGACATTCTTGGCTCTTCGGTACCCCCGTCATCATCTGGGGCCTCTTGTTCATCTGGTTGATGGCAGCCATCATCGCACACTGGCTCGGAGCTCTACCAATACAATGCTTGACTCGTCACACGAACCCTTACTCGGCATGCTACTATCATTGACCAATACATTTTCCAAGAAAATAACGTCTCGGGCTTCTGTTACGCTTCATTTAACTGGATTGTACAAGCGATAGGCCTTTGCCGTCTCAGAGTAACCCAGTAATAATATGCTCCAAACCTTTTGCCGAGAATTTTACTTTATGGCTTGTATTTAGAACAATTGCATGTGTGCCAAACAGCTTCAAGTGAGATACACTTCTTTCCATACCATGCCTCATATTGAGTTTTGTCGGACAACGTCGTGGTCTCGGACCTATTTCGCAGATACGCTGCTGCCATTATCGCTTCACCCTAGAAGGAATCACCAACTCAAGCATGCTCCGTGCCATTTCAACCATGGTCCGATTTGCACGTTCGGCTACGCCATTTTTCTGCGAAGTGTGAGGTACCGTGAGCTGACGCTTGATGGCGTTATTTTCCAAAAATTTATCAAATACACCATTAATGTATTCACGCCCAATATCACAAGTGACTTAAAATTTTTGAATTTATCGAATATCTTGTCTTTCGTTTTTTGCATATAAATCGACATGTAACGCGTCTTATCATCGATAAACGTGGCGAAATACCGTGAACCGACACAAGGTATTTCGCCACAAGGTATAGGGCTACAAATGTCCGAGTGAATTAATCCCAAAACGTCTTTTGGGCATCTTGCATTTGGTACAAGTTTCACATATGACGTCGTCTATGTTACACGCACTAGCACGCAGGACATGTCTTGTTTAATCATTTTGTTCATACTATTGTAGTTTCAGTGTCCAAACCGGTTATGTCAGCTGTGCTGTATTTGCATTCGCGGCAAATACCCTTTTTAGATTATTTTCAAACCCAAACAAGTCATATATTTTCTTCGCGATTAACACCGCTTTTCCGTGACTGTTATTTATGCGTGCTTCGTTTTTCTCGAAATATACTTTCAAATCCATTTTGATTGCACAAAGTGCGGTAGTGCTGTCGTGTGTACGAATGCAGAAGGGTTTAATTAAATGCACGTAACGACAGCTCACCGCTGGGTTCAGGGTACTCCCGACTTCAGCCATCTTGTCTTTTTTTTTTTTGGTATTTTATACTTATGTTTTACACAAGTGCAACGGTACATGTTTTAGTTGTTATTACACAGTGAACGAGTAATCCGATGTCGGTTACATCCTACTGCAACGTTCTCACTTGTTTATTTCACATCCTTTTAAATATTTCCATTAATTAGATGTGGTTTAAGATATTATCAATAAAATCGATGTTAGACGGCGAAATAGCAACATTTTAAAGCTAGAAACGTTTCTGTCGATAATGGATATACAGTGCGAAAAAAGTAATGGCACCACTATGACACTTTTTCTTATTGATCAAAAAAATAACATTTAGTGTTGCGATATTTTAAAAAATTGATATTAATATATTGTTTTGTATTCTTTCTATATAAATGTATTCTTTCTATATAAAATGTTTTCAAATAAAATGATACAAAAAGCCATATATTATATAGAAAACGCTGAAACAGGGGAATAAAAACGAGCGCTGACCCAGATTTACGTCCAAAGATTGATCCTCGTGAACAGAAAGGATCCTTTTAAGGCTGCTACTGAGCCAAACTAAGAGCTTCACATATCTGCGGCAGTGAAAACAGCTCCCACATGTATCAAACAACATAATTCAAAAGCCAGCAGCCCAAGAAAGGTCCCCCTTTTAAACGCAAAACATATTGCCAAGCACATGAAGTCCGTAAATAATCATCTAAACTGACCAGCACAGAAATGGAGGAATATTTTATGGACAGATGAGTGTGGAAAAGGATCTGGTTCGTACGTTAGGTGTCCTCCAAACTCCAAATACAATCCAAAAAAACTACATAACCATTAAACAAGGAGCGTTAAGCGTAATGGTACGTGCATGTTTTTCTTATTATGCAGTAGGTCAAAACCATAATGGAACAACACGCATGCGTTAATATCTTGGGTACAGTGATGCTACCCTGCGCAGAATATGAGATGCAAATGCATCCATTTGCTGTCTTTTGTTCAAGGAGTCGTGTTTGGGTGGCCAGGGGGTTGACACACATGAGTGTTTCTAGGCCCTTAGTTTGAGTGGACCACAACGCTCCCGTGATGTCGCCGAGTGCCTGCCGTTGAGTCCTTTCCATCAGCTTAAGCTTGGTGGGTTTGTGTAGTCTTCTTTACCCATTTTTCTATTGAGTCTTCATGTCACTTTGCTGTCCAGAACAACTCCAAGATACATTATATTTTTCTTCTATCTCTTAGTGAAGCGAATGAGGTACATTTTGTCCGCATTGATGCTAAGTCCGGCTCATGTGGCCCATGTTAGTATCTCTTTCAGCATGTAGTCCACGATTACGCTAAGATTCGATGGACATTTTCCCGTGATAAGCTTTCCTTCATAGTCGATCCACCACTAAGTTCCATAACAAAGGAGACTGCCGGCGTTATGGTGGTTGTTCCCCACTCAGCACTGACTCTTCTTCTCAACAAATAGTGTGTTCACATGTCTGTTGCTGAGTGGAATGCTGTAGCTCTTAGGCTTCGTAATAAATGCGTCAGAGATGTCCAAAAATACTCCCATGGCATATTCTTGATTGTGGAGTTCTTTTTCGATGGTTGGCACTAGGGTACGTATCATTTCCCTGCTGCTTTCCGTCTATCTTCCGTCCTCCGTTTTCAGTTGACTCTGTTTGGTTGGCTGGCTCGAAAGCAGACGTTCAAAAAGACGTTCAAAATGCATGATATGCATAGGTTAAGTATCGTACGAGCGTCTCTAGAGACTGGTCTATATCCGATTGTTTCCTCTCAATTGTTTTGTAGAAATTTTCCCAGTTTGTGGGGAAGGTTAGCAGTGACTCACCTCTTTCGTTGATGTCCGGACTGCTGTATACTGTGCGGTGTGCATTGGAGTCCGTTCCGACAATAAGGAGATGCCTCTTCAGATTTGTCTTTCGGCAAGTTTCTTTAGTTCGACGGGGGGTGCTTCTCACTCGTGCGCCATGTAACTAGCAGGATGCAATGAGCGTGGGCTCATCCTTTTTGCCCACTAGCGCCATGACCGTGAGATCATCATTTCCTCACAAGAATGGCAGTCCAAGTCCTACTTACTGTCGTCAAGTGGAACACGTTGTAGTGAGGTGACTTTGGGCAAGAGACCTTGTTGTCTGCTGCCAACCAAGGTTCTTAAACTAATGTCCATCGGCGAGCGCTTGCTTCAAGGCTAGGAGTTCAGCCGACGCTAGCTTGCATTTATGCAAGTTCAGCTGGAGGACCGTCAGCTGCATGGCTGATTTCATCATCCAGCCCCGCTCGACTAGCAGAGTCGTGTCTCCATCTTCTTCCATTTCGGCGGGAGTTGCACCATTGACTGCCTCCTCTATTTCAATGCCTTGTGCTACGTCAACCTGCAGGCCAAGGTCTCGCTCCACCTCTCCGGCTTTTAGAGTGTTGTCGTTTTTTTCCTCGGGGTGGCGCTTTTTGAGTCGTTGGTACACACTACATACGCCCCACGCCATCTTCCCGAATTTCGAGTAGAGCATATTCTCGGCCCTCTGTTGATCTGCACGGTCTTTTGCTGTCCAGCTTAGCTACATGGAGCATCTGCCAATCAGCGGTTCTGCCACTGGAGTAGTCACAGCGCCTATTCTTTCTGGACGACCCGCGGGAGAAGCGCTTTCGCATTTAGTACGGACGGAATCAATGTTCTGTCCTTCCTCCAGCTTGTCACCTTCCCACGGGATGACCACTGCACTTCCCTGTGACCCACTTCAGGGTCGGCACGCCGGTATCCGCATGGCGGGTACAATTCGAGGGAATTCGTCAACTTATGACATGTTATTTATGTTTTCATGTATTGGTTTGCTAACAAAGTCGGTATTAAAAACATGTTTCAAGTATCGTGTCATTCTGCTTACGGTATTAGAATCAGATTCCCGAGACCTCCTACGTAATCGCCCATCATGTTCTGATCCCAAAAGCCCTGATAATGTCGGCCCATAGATTTTAATTTTCGTTCCTCGTGTTCACCACTGACTCACCTAAGTTGGTCGGAAAAAAGTCCAAGTGGCAATGCAAAAACTTTATATTTAGGAACATGGTTGTCCTAATTTTTACCCTACAGTATCCAATGCTGTAATGGTGCAAATATAATGTCATTCACGTTTAATAAAGGCGCATTTTGAACATTATGTTTTCCCAATGTATGGGCTTCTCGCTTTGGTCAAGGTGTCAATGAATGCAATGAATAAATGAATGAAAAATGCGCGCTTGCCTACATCTTTTTCTTAAGCTTGAAATTATTAGAGGCGAAACGCGTCTTGCAAATTTATGGCGTCAGTGATCTAACTAATAATGCGTTAGACGCGTGCTACACACATGCCTATGTATGATTATATGTACATGCATATGTAGTGTGTGATTGTTGATATGCATCAGATTTACTTATAATTTTGTGGCACTTCGTTTGTTTGTCAGTGTGAGCGAAAAAAATAGAAAATATTCAAAGAAAAAAATAAAAAAAAATCAAATATAAAAGCAGACAAAATTTATGTATATACAAATGTATGAAAATATTTGTGTGCATATTTGCGTATTATTTATGGACGAATCAGGTATAACTAAATCCAATTAAAATGTGTCAGGGACTAAATGTACTGAAGTTCAATAAGAGTGCATTAAAACAAATTTCATCAAGATCGGCTAACAAACAAAAAATGCATTAAAGAAAATGTATTTGTATATTGGCTAAACCATGTGGTGGCAAGCGCCAAGCGCAAGCATTTTCTGCTTGCGTGTGCACACATACATACATACAGATGTATATGCACATTCATAGGCGTGAGTTCTTTTTCAAATTCTAATGTCATTATATTAACAGGCAGAAGGAAGCATCTCCGACCCCATAAAGTATATATATCTTGATCAGGACGACGAGCTGAGTCGATTTAGCCATGTCCGTCCATTGATCTGTATGAACGCAGCGATCTCGGAAATTAAAAAAACTAGAGACCTAAACTTTTTGACTATAGAATCTTTTAAGCCATACGCAGCATAAGTTTATAATTTTTTTTCGATATCTTGCTCCGTTTTATTATTATTAATACAAATCGATTTTAAGACATATCTCGGAGAATATAAGAGCTAGAGCCACAAAACTTAGTTTATTATATGCTCGTAAAGGATACGCAGATTATGGATATTTCAGATTTTGGATACCTTCCCCCATTTGCCCACATATCCAAAAACCCAAATCAAGTACTACAGACTTGTGCCTTGGTTTGTACATAGATTTGGATACTCTTAGTTTGGAAGTTATTTTAGAATTGATTTTCCATTGTGAGGTTAAGCGCAGCCGATATGTAAAGTGCGCAGTTTGCTGCGTGCGTTTGTGTGTGTGACGTTGTGAATGTGTGTATGAATTCATAGAACTTTAAATGTGTGTTACGACAGGTCACCTCTGGGTTTATGGTATCTCCCAATCGGGCACAGCCGACTAGAGCCATCTTACTTGTTTTGTATACGATTATTTATTGTTACGTGTTTAGTATCTAACATAATACAATCCTTATCCGTATCTTTATCGTTTTCGTTGTGCCCAAATCGCTTTAAGTAAATTCTAAAGCATTCATGGCCAGATACAATTTTAGTGAGGTGGAAGTTTACTTCACCATGATTGCTGCCAATTCATCTTGCCAGGTCATGGATGAGCCGGTGCGTCCAGCGACCTTTTGGCTATTGATCCCATCTTCGTTGCCATCGTTCGATGCTTTGGCGCCTTGCCTCCGCCCGTGATTGTAACTTTTGTTTGGTTGACCTTTTCAACTCGCTTATCGGAATCATACCTGCGATGACAAGGACAGCATCGTTCGAGATAGTCCTGAATGCGCAGCTGACTCAAATGGCGCTCACGCGGTATGTAGAGCAAATCCCGCCAGATATGCGCTGCGTAGAGGATAATGTAACGCTTATAAGAAGCCGATGGCGCTGCTGCTTAGAACAACGTGTGATGAGCATTATTCGAGAGAGCGGCTCTTTTAGATATGGCGGAAACTTTTGCTGTGTCCACTTTCTTGACTTTGGCAGCAACACAAGCCTTTGGACTTCTCATATTATTGGGAATGTTCTCTCCGCTAAGCATTCTCTAAAAAGCTGAAGGAAGGAGCTGGGAAAATGTCGAAAAATGGCCAGCTTAAGTGCACGTTTAGATATGCCATCTGGTCTGGGCGCCTTGATGGCCTTGAGGCTTTGCGCTGTCTCAAAAACGTCGTCCGTCGTAGCCTCGGTGGCAGACGGGTCAATTCTGATCTGGGGCTATAATGGTTCCAAGCTGCATACGGTGCTTGGTCTGCTAGGGAATAGTGCTTAAACAATTGCTCTTAGCTAAGTCGGCTCCGTTATGGGAGCTTGCTTGCCATTATAAATCCGTTTGACGACCGTCTACAGCTTATTGCTATCTTAAGCTCTTTGGCTAGCTAATATTGCAGCTGTCTATCGGTGAAGTAGGAACTACCGCAAACGCATTGGTAGGGTCGTCTGGTCAGCAGGCAAAGAGCCCGTCAAGGGCGGCACCCAGTGTTGCCCCACAAGGTACTATGAGGGTTTTTCAATGTCTTATCGCACCCGCTGACGTTCGCTGTCCACTTTTGTAAGTCTGGGTAGCTGTTTCAAGTACCAAGGTTGTATCAGGCAGTCCCACAAGGGCATGATGTTTTCCTTTGATGATTAGCCGCAGGAAGTTATACCGGTCCAACTCGGTCACCGGAGCCCCGTTATTGGGCACTGCTGTAGCGGAGGGTTTGGCAACTGGTCAGTTTCGTGACCTTTGCACCTATTATGCACTGTTAACCTGGTATTGGGCGCTGCCAGTGGTTAATCCAGCTATGAACAGAAAAATGTTGCTCGGTCTAGAACATGTTTTTAACACAGCATGGAATTCGGCAATATTTTTAGGACTACTAAAAGTGTGCCACACTTTTTGCAGCGTAAAGCAGTATATAACTTGGACAAACAGAGCGATACTAAAAACGCGAAACGCACTCATTACACTGTGTGTGTGGCTGATTTTGTATATGCATGTATGAATGCAATATATGTAACGACAGCTCGTAGTTGCGTTCACGGTACTTCGTTGTCCGGTGTTCCTAAATAGAGCACTGTTGTTTCTTATACACTGGCAGAATGGGACCGAAAAATTAAAACGTAAATTAAAATGCCTTAAAATGAATACCACATTGCCATACATTTGTATGAAAAACAACTAAGAACAGAGCAGTCGGGTGTAACACACTGCGCAATACCGTATAATAACAGCTTAAAAAAGCTTATTTTTGAAAAATATCGATTTGTGTAAATTGTGACAGGCGTGGGCGTAGCCGAAATTTTTTGGCTTGACATTTAGAGGAGGTCAGCAGAAAAGTGACTACATAATTTGATGATTCTAGCTATAAAACTGTGGAAGATATGGATTTTCTCGGTCTCGTATCGAGGAATTTCTGATTTGCGCTGGAGTAACAAATTTTTTGCATAGATACTTCCTCAAACATCAAATAATGGCTTGACACTCACATAAAATATGCTTTGCTGTCTCGTCATTCTCTCTGCAGAGTCTCCACTCTGTGTCACAGGATAGGCGCATTTTGTGGAGGTGTCCCGTGAGAGAGGAAACCAAGAACCAAAGTTCCGCCCTTAAATAATGTTTTTGGTCTAATGTCTATGTGCATAAGCATTCTCTCTATCCAGGTAATAGAGAAGGAGTCAACCCCCCTAGATGCGAACGCCCTGGTTATTGACTGAAAGCCAGTGTTGTCGAAGGTACCTTCGACGTCTAGAAAGGAGCACAAAGCAATTTCTTTCACCTCGACTGCCTTTTCAACCTTACTGACTATCTGATGTAGAGCGACCTCTGTCGATCTGTCTATACGACTTAGGTTGATCCAAGGGACGGTTCCCTTGCTTGAGAATAAGAACCACATTTACTTTCCTTTAAGATAGCGAAATGTACCCCCAAGTGAAGCTCGCCCTAAGTAGGCCAATTAGTGGACTAAGTATATCTTTTAGGCTGTGTTGCAGTAGGGCCGGGAAAATCTGGTCGACCTCCGGGGCTTTGAAGAGAGCGAATGATTTAACGGCCCACCTGACCTTGTCACCGTCGAAGATAACACCCGACAGACTGCAACCACGTCTAGCTGGTGGTTGAGTATCCCTATCATTACAGGGACTTTCCGGGTTTATAACAGAACCAGGGAAATGCACCTGAAGCAGTAGATCTAGATTTTCCGGTCGATCCTGTGTGTAACCATCTCTTCCTTTTAGGAGCTGCACACCATGAGATGACCCTCTGGCCAATACCTTTTGCAATCTCGCTGCTTCTGGAAGTGACTCCACGCATTCGCAGTAATTGCGCCAGGTATCGCGTTTGGCGCGTCTATTGTTCTTATTATACTCAGTGAGCGCACATTTGTATGTGTCCCACGAGTCTCTATTTGACTTGGCTCTGTTAAACAGCCGTCTGATGTCCTTCCTTTGATTAGCTAGAGCTTCGTTACACCAAGGAACCTCACGTTTCGCCTGATGGGGTCTTAGGGCCCCACTATCATGGTAGGAGGTTAAATGCACGTCTTGACGCCAATTCTATCTCCCTCGTGAAGTTTAAGCTGGCAGCAAGTTGATCAACTTTCGAAGCCACTAAGGCTTTGTACAAGTCCCAATTTGTTTTCTTTCTGATGTGCTGGTGATCTGAAAGAGTGCACTCATCGGTAACCCGACAATTTTTAATGAAATCGGACAAAGAACTGCTAACCAGAGTGAGGTCTAGTACCTCTTCCCTGATTGCGTTTATAAAAGTGGGTTTGCACCGTATTTTTTTAATACATCTAATTGACTACACAAAAGATATTCAAGAAGGCACTCACCGCTTTTTTGGTGACGTCACGACTACCCCAGATAGTGCCTTACGGCAGAAGGGTAGTTGCCCGAGGTGCTCCACCCAAACAGTCATATAGCAACTTACATGAGGCGCAGGTTAATCATCGTACCTGGCCACTAACCAACCATGGTTCTTGGAGGAGAGTCAGGTTGATATTTTGCTCGGCGAAAATCCTGCATATAGTGGCCGGCGCTCCTCTAGCGTGGTGCACGTTCGCCTTAAGCAACTTAATTGTGCTCATTCTCCTTCGCGGAGTGTTGGACAAGGCTGTTGCCTTGTCGGGAGTCGTTCCCACGAACATGCTTCGGTTGCTTGGACGCTTTGTACCTCATTGTACTTTGCGCCTTGCTAGCTGCCAGTCTCTGCTGCTGCGCCCCGGTTTGCTTGCGCTCGAGTGAGTGTGTCGTCAGAGTCCGATTCAGAGACCAATGCCTCTATTGGTCCCTGCCGGGACAAACTTTTTCTCGACGAGAAAGTGGCACACTCCAGCTCTGTATCCAAAGTAAGTTGGTGGACTTTCCGGATCCTCCCCTTGGTGACCAACATCACCGCTTCGGAGGGCGGAGACAGGCAGCCCTACAGCTGCAGTACCAGAAATAGGCTCAACCGTGCAGGAAGCTTGGGCTGATAGTATTTGAGCCGCATCAGACTTATTATTTGTATTAATATTTTGGGTCATTTCGAATCCCACGAGTGAACGGGAAAGGAAGTTCGCCCGCGCCATAGCTCGTCTACCGCGGGAGGTCGAAAAATAAAATTGGAGGGCGACAGGTATCCAGAGTCCGCATACTAACGGCCGAGCACCACCTCGGTTATGAATCCTTCGGCATAAGCTGTTCCACATTGGATTGGTGTAATTTTCTGAAGAGCTGTCTCCTCTTTGACCATTAGTCAGCACCCTTGGTAGATATATGACCATGCCAAGGATCTGCTTTCAGCCGCACTCACGAGGAGAGAATAATCGCACTACTAACAGTGTCAAGTAAAAATAACGCGTTAGTCTCTTTGCATATCAGTTAGCTGACGGCCTATAAAAGGAGTAAGCAGGCCATCTACATGCGATCATGCTCGCGAACTTGACTCGGCGCGGCGGAATGTTAGTAAAGGTGTGTTTGCAGATGGCAGTGTTGCTACTCTTTTCTTTCTCTTCCCCGCTATTGAAGCTGGGGAAAGGGTTGAGGTTTTAGGGGTGCGCCCTCTGGGGGCGTAGCAATTCGATTTAATCCATTTATCACCTTCTGTTCTAAAGCTGGATATATCCTTCTGTTTTAAAGCTAGATCCATAAAATGTATATCGACAGATTGCTAATGATCTCGTACTTTAGTTTAGGTTTGTAGTAGTAGTTTCCGAGATCGCTGCGTTCAAATAGACGGATAGGATTTTGGATACCTCCCCCCATTCGCCACATATCAAAAAAACGCAAATCAAATACTACAGACTTGCGCTTTGGCTTGTACATAGTCGGGAACTCCCGACTAGAGCCATCTTACTTGTTTCAAACTGTTTCGGTTTGGGGTTCGGTTCAAAATATTAAAATAATGAAGGTTCCGGGTTCAACCCGGTTCGGTTCAAACATGGTTTGCAGCCTTGCTCGAAGCTAAATGGTTGGTGGCGCTGATGTCTAACGCGCGGGTTACGTGTTAACTGTGCGGTAGGCCCAGGTTCAAGACCGCTCGTAGGAAAACTTTTTATGTTTTTTACACTCGTCTATTATTTTTTGTGTGCACACAAAATGCGAGGATACATGCTTTAGTTGTTATTATACGGTGAACGAGTATTCCGCTGTCGGATCGACTGCAACGCTCTCACTGGTTTTAATTTTTCGAACTGTCCCCGAATTTTAAAGTCTAAAAACCGTAAAGTCGTACTTTGGTATTTTGTTTATTGATTACCATAAGAACTATATCCGCAGATAATATGCTATTCCAAATTCCTAATCCTAATTAAAACGAAGTATGGATTCCTTACCATTCGTACTTTTTTTTAAATTGTTTGTTAGGAAACAACAAGTACGATCCCTGTGAGCAAAGTCCCGAGCTAAAGCTAGTGTACTATATTTAGTAATAAACATACCATCCATGTACCACCATTATTTATTAACTAATTTAGAATATACAAAACAGGTGGCAGCAGTTTTGGCTAAATATTTTAATTTTTGTTGCGCATACATTCATTATTTAACTTTGGAACTTATTGCAATTACACTTTCAATTTTAGTGGCAATGGAAGAATCAGATAAATCGCAACAAAACATGATTTCAAATTTACCCCTTTTGTTTGCAAATGGATATCCAACTTCTCTAGAAAAAATTAATGAATCTCAACTGGAAAAATGAATACCGTTTATGGTACAATGTTCTTTGGGACACATTAATTTACCAAGGAAAATAGACTGCACTGAACCTGAGTGGTGGCCAGAAAATGCTTCATTTAACATTCCGTTTAAAAACCAAAACACTTTACACAAAATCAAAGCAACGCGGCAGAGTGGCCAGTTTGCTATCAGAAAGTTATCTGAGAACACCGATTTTCAAAGTAATATCAGATCCGATGCTGATTTAATATATCTTATAAATATTTTAAAATATACAGCACAGAACATTGTTAACATTATTTTTAAATTATTCATATAAAATCAAAAAAAACCATTGGAATGTTTGTTTACGTTTTACGGCACACCCTTAAATCAAAGTCAGCTGTTCGTGCCATATTTCAAACAATGACGAAATTAACATCCATTCAAAATCAGTTGTCGCAATTCATAAATACTGTTATGCACAAAGAAACAGCTTTATTCATTTAAACTAATTATTTTCCGCATTGTCAAACAACAAATACAAAAAAAAAGTGCCTGGCAGCACTGGTTATTTTAGCAACGCAAACGTATAAAGGTCTAATGTAAGAGTATTTACACTAAACAAGACGTAACTTGCAAAAACAAATTATCACAGACATGCGGCACCTGCGTACTTAAGAAAAAAAATATATAAGGTACGCCTAGAAACTCTTAAAATACCTTTCAAATTATATATAGAACATACCTATATATTTTGTGGTTTTCCCGCCAAACGTTTTTTTTTTTCCAAAACTAGTATAACAAAAGTTTCTTGGTTCATGCTAGGAATCAAGTCCACAAAGTTGCAAAGAGAAACACACAAAAAATTGAATTTTTTAAAAATAATATAGAATAAGTGAGGTACCATTCGATGGGTATTCGAAACACAAAATGTTATATATCTTAAGGAATTTCTGAAAGACCCCAACGGCCACATCAAATTCAAAATTTTTTTTACGAATCACTGGCAGCTTCATATCTCATAAACCAGATCAGGTATCACATGTGGTATGTTTTTCTTCTAGTTTAGCAATACCTTTCGATCGGTATAACTCGATCTGATCGGACTATCCTAGCAAAACTTCAAAAGTCCGCGTATATTTTGCTAGCCGCTTTTGCACATTTTGTTGTGCTTCTCTCCTAGCGCAGTGATATTTTGCTTATGTGCTATGTACTTACGGACTGTGATAATTATCATATTATGTTTTGTTATTTTTGAACACAAAAAAATGTCTATATAAAAAAACCATTAGACGCAAGACCTATCGGTCCTATATTTGCTACATTGAATATATTGACTCGGCTGTTAATACTGATAAAAAATTACATATTTATATATTTTATAGCTATGTTCACATATTTGTTACGCCCACTGAGGCTTGGCTAATTCTATAGTTTTAGAACATCTCGAAAGATCTCGAAAGATACTGCGAAGATGAGCGTCTTCGTTAGATTGAAACATTCTTTCTTGTTTGTATTTGATTAGTTTAGTTTTATCTAATTTGTACATTTTTTTTTTCCTTGCAGGAACATGAAAAAATATGTAATATGGAGGATGATGTAATTTTATGTGACTCTCCGGAACCTGAAAGCAAACTTGAAATTAAAAGTGAAAATACAGAATTAAGGAATGCTTTCCTTCTCAATTTTTGCCTACAGTCTAAGGCAACCAATTATAATTTTATTAAGAAAACACAAAGAACTCACATAAATAATGAAGAATCAGTTACGATGACTTCAAACAGAAATAGACGCATATCAGCACGGAGAAATCGATCTGTGCCTTCACTTAATAGGTGTTCATTTATACCAATATCATCTCCAGCTGGACAGAAGTTATTAAGATCAATGAAGCAGACAATATCATTGGAATATGTATTTGAAAGACAAGAGCGTTTAGACCGTTTTTGCTATACACCCTTAATGCTAAAATCAAACTACAAGCATAAACTTTTTGAAAAAAAAAGTTTTACAAATAACATAAATATTACTTTCAAAAAATTTCATGATTTCAGTTCACATATTTATTCCTTTCCACGGCGACAATTTTTGCAGCGAAGGGACACTACGCAAAACTTTTTATTTCTTAATTCTCCTTTGATTAAACAATGCCGTCCAATTTCGGTCAGATTAAAAAAAATTACAGACAATATTGGAGAGCAGTTCCCAATTTCTAGCACTAAGCTTAATATTAGATTAACACGCGATACATCACTTAATTCCCAATGGAGAATATCACCTTCAACCGAGGTTGTTGTTGATACCATTGATTTGTGTTCTTCAGATGAAGACGATCAACCGATTTACTCCCCAAAAGTGCTGAATTCAAATACTTATGCTTTAATGTCTTTATCACATAATAATGAAGTCGCTTCTAGACAAAATAATATAGGAGCAAGTGAATGGGCTTCACTACCTGGATATTCGCAAACTATAGATGATAACTCGCTGAAACCACTAAAACAATCTGTTTACATTTTTTCCAATTACAAAACTAACTCAGTGCTTAATACATATAGTCTGGAATCTAAAGCAAACAGTACAGAAAAAGCGCTTAGTGAGTCAAATACGTTTTCACAATCATATAATCAGGAAAATTGTAATTTGTCACAGACGTTAGTAACCGTTTCTGACTGGTGTTCAACAAATTCAGAAAAGACCGACATTAATCAAACTGACACCATTGCTTTTGACAATCTTTCAGTTGTTCAGCCCTTTAATTCCTCTGGCAGAATAATTTCCATTGATTTAACAACGTAAAATAACAACTAAGTTTAATTAGGTAATATAATATTGTTATTTTATACAATAAAGTTTATAAGTTACTAAAATTTCTACATAATGTATATATAATCTCGCTTTTTGGGACCGAAAAATGGAAATGAGTAAAAAGGGTATAATGGTTTTGTGCTTAAACTTATTGATCTTCTTGATCAAGATCAACAGCCGAGTCGATCTACCCAAGTCCGTCCGTCTGTATGAACGCGTTGATCTCGGAAACTGTAGAGCTTCAACTTTTCGGATATAGACTCGTCCACGGCACGCTCAGATCAAGTTTATTTCAAATGACCAATAACCCACACCGTTTTACAATAACCATTCAGTTGTTAAGCTTATTTCGTAGATTATGAGACTTAGAGAAAAACTTGCTTCGAATGAATACTTATATATACTATAGTACCTGGAGAATCTATAGTATATATTGCAATAAGATTGATCAAAATCGGTTAAGAAACACAGAAGTTATTAAATGAAACGTGTGGTAAACTTTGACAAATTTGATTCAATGGGCAAAAAGTGCTGCAAGATCTATGGGTTAAGATTGGGTTTTTAAGTTCTAGTATACCATACGCAGATCAACGCTATTTTAAATTATCGATAACCCGCACCTTTTGTTATCGATATTTATCGGTTTTTTATCAGAAACTATAAGAGCCAGCCAAATTTGGTTCAATGTGTTCTCGTAAAGGATATGAAGATTATGCACATTTCGGATTTTGGATACCTCCCTCCATCTTCCACCATTATCAAAAAAAAAGCCACGTGGGGGCAAGCGCCAAACGCAGACTTTCTCGCCGCTGGGTTCAGGTTATATCCTACTCGGGCACCCCCGACTAGAGCTATCTTACATGTTTTTGTTTGGTTTTGACTGTTAACAAAGGCTACACTATTTCGATTTTTTAGAATTTGAATGCGGTTGATTGCTGATTGATTTTCCACTTGTCGTACATGTAATTCGAGTTGAGTTTTGTCACACCTTGATCAACTAGTACTGCGGTGGTGCAGTATAAAATGCAGCTTTAATTATTATTTTTAATTATTCGTATTCTCTGTAAAGTAAATATATATATATACAAACATAAATATACATAACCTAGGTCAGTTTTTGTCTAACATAAAACTAACATAACATAATATAAAAATCATTTATGTTAACATAAGTAGTGTTAATATTATTATTATTTGTAAAGGAGTCTCACAACAGCGATTTTAGTGGTACAACGACCGAATTGCGGTCTTTTGTGCCAAGAGGCTCCCTATAGGAGGAATTTCTCATCTCTGCTGGAGTAATAAATTCTCTGCATAGATACTTCCTCCTACTTCAAATAATGGCTAGGTAATCTCTAAAAATGAACTTTGTTGTCTCGTCATCCTCTCTGCATTTTGTGGTGGTAATACTTGACTGTGTGGTGTCTCATGCGATGCGACACCAAGAGGTGTAGTTCTGCCCTTGAAAGATTTTTGGTCTTTTTACCTATATGTAGGCTGACCAGCTCTTTAGCTTGTCGTTACCCAGGTCTTGTTGACCAGTAGATTCCCCTCTCCTTCTTTGACCAATTCTCTATCACTCTTGGCAGAGGCCCAGCTTAACCCACAAAAGGGTTCAAGTCCAAGAAGAGGGGTTGTGGAACCAGCCCTAGCTAGCCCGTCCGTAACTTCGTTGCCGGAAATTCCGGAATGCCCTGGGACGCAACAAAGTGGGACCCGGTTTCGATGTGAGAGTTTCTGGAGACAATTCCAGCAATCCGCAACCAGTCTCGAGGTCATCCTCCATGAGGAAAGAGCTTGAATGGCTGCTTGGCTATCTGAAAAGATATTTATGGTGGCTCTTCTTATTCCCTTGTCAAGGATATGTCTAGAGCAGGACTCAATGGCGAGGATCTAAGATTGAAAAACACTGGGCCAGGTACCCATTGCAATCGAGATTTTGGTGTTGGGTCCCGTGATCCCCGCACCAACCTCTTGATTAGTTTTTGATCCGTGAACCGCGACAGGCTCATGCGATCATTTCAAGGGTTGCCATCCCATACCCTACGGTCTGGAATAAGATTCTTAAATTTCGCCCCAAAGAAAAGTTCCGTGGTCTTAAGATCTGTTCTGTTGCAGGAATAGTTTTTACTAGACTAGCATGACCTATGTCTTCTGCTAGCAACCCATTTGTGAGTTAAGTCCTCAGAAGGCTCAAAGGTTCAGAAGGCAAAATAATATAAGAGCAAGTGAATGGGCTTCACTACCTGGATATTCGCAAACTATAGATGATAACTCGCTGAAACCACTAAAACAATCTGTTTACATTTTTTCCAATTACAAAACTAAATCAGTGCTTAATACATATAGCCTGGAATCCAAAGCAAACAGTACAGAAAAAGCGATTAGTCAGTCAAATACGTTTTCACAATCATATAATCAGGAAAATTTTAATGTGTCACAGACGTTAGTAACAGTTTCTGACTGGTGTTCAACAAATTCAGAAAAGCCCGACATTAATCAAACTGACACCATTGCTTTTGACAATCTTTCAGTTGTTCAGCCCTTTAATTCCTCTAGCAGAATAATTTCCATTGATTTAACAACGTAAAATAACAACTAAGTTTAATTAGGTAATATAATATTGTTATTTTATACAATAAAGTTTATAAGTTACTAAAATTTCTACATAATGTATATATAATCTCGCTTTTTGGGACGGAAAAATGGAAATGAGTAAAAAGGGTATAATGGTTTTGTGCAAATGTATGTAACAGGCAGATAGAGGCATCTCCGACGCTATAAACTTATTGATCTGCTTGATCAAGATCAACAGCCGAGTCGATCTACCCATTTCCGTCTGTATGAACGCGTTAATCTCGGAAACTGTAGAGCTTCAACTTTTCGGATATAGACTCGTCCATGGCAAGCTCAGATCAAGTTTATTTCAAATGACCGATATCCCACACCGTTTTACAATAACCTTTCAGTTGTTAAGCGAAGAGCCGACGACATGCCCACATGGCATGAGTACCTTTGGTCAACGTTTTGTCTAAGTGCGAGTTCCAGTTAAGCCTCTTATCCAGATTAACACCGGAATATTTGACCTCACTGGAGAGCTTGACGGGTGTCCCACCGATGTAGAGCTGACCGACATCGATGTTGTACCGTTTCGTGAAGGGAACGATAATCGCCTTCTGTGGGTTGATATTGAGACCCACATCTGTGCACCATCTTAGGATCGTATTGAGTGCCGTGTGGATCAATTCGGTGATGGTTCAGCCGAACTTTCAGGAGACTATTATTGCCAGGTCATCCGCATACCCTTTGGTATCGATGCCTAGCTCCGATAATTTCACCAGTAGTTCATCTATCACTAGGGACCAAAGAAGGGAAGACAGGAGCTCGCCGTGTGGGGGCGTCCAGTGAAGATACATGTCTTTGTGAATAAGCATTCTTTCCATCCAAGTAATAGAGGAGGATTCAAACCCCCTAGATGCTTACGCCCTGGTTATTGACTGATAGCCAGTGTTGTGGACGTATAGAAAGGAGCACCATGCACTTTCCTTCGCCTCGAATGCCTTTTAAATCTTACTGAGTATCTGATGTAGAGCGACCTCTGTCGATCTGCCTTTGATGTAGGCGAATTGGTATCTTGCAATCTGCATCGGATATGGGAAATATGCAGACGCCACTTCAATTTCCTTCTGCCGAAGCCACCTCAATGGTTGACGAAGCTGGGACCCTGGAGATAAAGTTTGTTAGAGGAAAGTGCCCTACGCTTTTAATCGGTCATATAACAACATACATGAGCCGCAACTTAATCCTCGGAATTGGTCACCAATCAACCATGGTTCTTGGAGGAGAGCCAGGTTGATGTTTTGCTTATCGCAAATCCTGCACATGGTGGCCGGCGTTCCCCTAGCGTGGTGCAGATTTGCCTTAAGCACCTTAATTGTGATCATTTCTCCTTCGCAGAGTGTTGGATAAGGAAACCGCTTGCCTTGTCGGGAGTCGTTCCCACGAACACCCTTCGGTAGCTTGGACTCTTTGGACCTCATTGTACTTTGCGCCTTGCTAGCTGCCAGACGCTGCTGCTGCGGCCCCGGCTTGCTTGCGCTCGAGGTCCGGCCGCGGACCGCTCCCCTAGTGAGACCAGCGTCTCTGCTAAATGGGGCGCCCACGACCTGCCAGTAACCTGATCACAGAAGCAGCTGGCACCGCGACTGTTGATTTAGTGTCCCTCGTATAGGGACCGCGCTGCTCTATTCCTTGAGAGCCGTGTTCTTGAGGATAAGTCTGGTCCTGCCAAATCGTATCAAACTTTTCCGCCGCACTTAATCAGCGACTGCAGCGACGCGTCGTCTACCATGATGGCTAAGTGCAGCATGGCGCCACTCGTGGTCCGCTGCACTACCCTCCACTGCGCCCGGAGGAACTGGCTTTGACATGGCTCCTCACCCACTCGGCTGCGTTATTGTCGCAGACGAGCAGGAGTCAATCCGTTCTCGAAACAACACCCTCGAACTTTGGCTTCACACCTGGCGTCACACACGTCAGGGTGCGCGATAACGATGCTTTGCTGTCAAACATGACGATCTATCAGTCGCAATAAAACCAAACTTGACATCGCTCGCCATCGGACTGCACGATGGCGCCGTCGACTCTGAATGAGTATTTATTAAGTTGCTGCTGTAGCTCCGTGGCAGAGGTGTTGCCTGGGGTTTTCATGCAGTTTATTTATTTATTTTTTTAACTTAACACACTTATAGAGCAACAAAATGGGAAAGAAAAAAGATAAAATTTCCTATTTTGTGAAAATTTTGCAATTTTTATACCCTGAACCCATTGAAAATGAGTAAAAAGGGTATAATGGGCTTGTGAAAATTTATGTAACAGGCAGAAGGAAGTATCTCCGACCCCATAAAGTATATATATTCTTGATCAGCATAGCTAGTCGAGTCGATTAAACCCTGTCCGTCAGTCCGTCGTGAGTTTGTGCATACCATAGGCAGATTAAGTCTATTTTAAATGATCGATAACTTAACCTGTTTTCTTATAATCAGTGCTTATCGGTTTTTTGACCTGGTTATTTGAGCATATTTCGGATTTTGGATACTTCCCCCCATTCGCTGCCGTATCAAAAAAATAAAAAATCCGCAAATCAAGTACTACAGACTTGCGCTTTGGGTTGTACACAGATTTTAACGCTCTTATTACGCCCTGCAAATTTCTATAACAATCCTATTCTTAATTTAGAAGTTATTTGAGAATTAACTTTCCATTGTGGGAACTAAGCGCAGCTGCATGAGCATATTTCTGAAACTATAAGAGCCAGAGCCACAAAATTTGGTTTAATAGGCTGCAATAGGCCTTATATAAATGTACTATAGTACAATAAGAATGTATTAAAACAAATTTCATCCAAATGAATTAAAAAACACAGAAGTTATTAAAGAAATTGTATTTGTATATTGGCAAACCACGTGGCGGCAACCGCCAAGCGCAGCCGTTTTTTGCATGCGTGTGCAAATTAAATATTTATTAAAACTCTAGTAGGTTTCATTTATGCATTATAATTTATCAATTATTTATTAATTAGCTTTTGCTTTGTTAGATTAAGAGTGAATATAATGTTGTGTTGACGGTGAGGCTTTATTAAAACACTAGGTCGTTCGGACCAGTGAGTGAGTTGAATTACGTGAGAATATATTGGGCCGATGCGCCGCAGTCAAAAGCCGAAATAAAACTAAACTCAATGAAAGTTACTTAAGCTATTGAATACGATTCACACCGGCCTCTAGAATGTTTAGCTTGCGCCTCGTGCGCTGCCGTTGTGCAAGACATCCGGCCCAGAGGTCAGCTATTGGGGTACCTGTGGGTTCATCTATTTGGGCTTATGATATTAATCTTTGCAAGGGTCACCGCGAGCATCAAATTCTGCATTCCCATTAGCAATATTCTATGCCGAGCTAAGAGCATCTCGTACAAATGCCCGGAATGTATCTGCTCCTTTTTTACAGCTTTTAATTATGTAATGTAATGAACTACCTGCCTTTTGTTGGAGTTCACCAGTTGTAACTCTGTGAATTTTAGCTGTTCAAAGTCACTAGCATCAGGTGTTCCTGCAACTGCTTTGAGGGCTGTGCCCAATAAATCCAAACTCCTTGTTACTCTGTGGTGCACTCCAAGAGCTTCTACCATATCCCTGAGATGGGCAGCATCCACGTTTAGAAGCTTCTTCATTTCATTTCATTTTTTTTTTCATTTTTATTTCATTCATATCATTTCACACAGCCCCATTGTTTCCTTCACCATTGTATCATATTCAGAGATGTTTGCGGTGTGCCTGACGAAGCTGAATTCTTCCCATACCAGAACTTCGCCCTCAACAATGGGGATATATTTGGCGTGTGAGTAATCGGTCACTCGCGCCGCAGCATCCACGAGAAAGAGAGAAACCCAGACTTGCGGAAAACAGACAAAACGGACTGTACTATTAATATGTGTCTCCTAATGATAGCGCCAAGCGGCTTAAAATCTAATGTCAAGTTGCGTAGGGTCAATATTTAATTTTAGCTCTCGCCCTACTTAAGGTTGTCCTTATGGACCACCCTCCCTCCAATAAGAACGGTCGTGCCAAGGTCTGCCTCTACGTCTCGTTCTTCACACAAGGGCGTGAGTTTGTTGCCCAGCCTGCGGTTTTTCTTTACTAGGACTTCCTCTCCTACTTTGACGCTGGGTGCTCAACCTGGCTCGGAGCGCATCTTGCGCACTCTTTAACTTTGCTGATATTTCCTCCTGATGTTCACCTGCGGGCCCACGGATGGCATCAACAGGTCTCTTGTTGATATCTGAATGTATTGTCTTATACTCAACCGTAGCCATCATTATGATTTCGACTGAGTCATTAATGTTGCTCTCCAGCTTGAGGCAACGCGCAAGCTCGGCCAGAGTGCTGTGGAAGCGCTCGACTTTGTCATTGGAGGTGCTATGCAGTGGAGGTGCATTAGCAATATGGACTCCATAGTTGTTTAACAACAGGGTCATTATTGTCAGTGAATTCAGTGAAGGCTCGTTGTCGCAATACATTGTCTTGGCTCGCGGAAAGAAATTCATGAGCTGCAGCAGCGGGACTTTCAAGTCCTCGATAGTGCGCGACTGAATTGGTTGACCGACTGCAAATTTAGAAAACTTGTCAACACATGTCAAAAAAAAACTTTTTGTCTGTGGAAAAAATATCAATATGCAGAAGTTCCCCAGGAGTCTCGGGAATCGGCATCTCCCCTAGCTCCTGTTTTCTCGGGTGTCTATCGTATTTGGCCGTTGAACAGATTCTAAAATTTTCCGCAATTTATTAAGCTGTTTTTGCCATTTTTGAAAAATAGTACTCCGAGAGGACTTGCTTAACATTTTCTTGAGCTGCTCTGTGCGCTCTGCAACTCGATTTTTGCAGTGCCAAAACTTTGTACCTGGAAACATGCGCACTAAGCCATCTTGCACCTGTGCTAGCGTGTGCAGATCGCAATAAGGAGCATTCAATCGCCTTTGGATTAATTAAGTGGCTGCGCAGGAATTGGCATTTAGTTCGTCTAGGGCGTTGAGCTGCTGTCGCGATAGCGCATCAACAACTAAATTTTCCTTGCCTGGCTTATAAAACATTCGTGAATTCGTTTCCTCAATGCGCGCTTTCCATCTTTTAATGTTGGCGTTCGGGTTTGACTCCGAAACGGCAAAAGTTAACGGCTGGTGGTCCGTGAAAATGTTTATGTCTTTTACACCATATATGTAGTGACGTAGCTTGCAGAGGGCCCAAACTATAGTCAATAGTTCCCGCTCGTTGACGGCGTAGTTCACCTCTGGAGGCCTCAATGTTCTGGAAATCATTAAGAGGGGGCGACCATCCTGGGAAAGCACTGTCCCTATGCCGTAGGCTGAAGCGTCTGTCGTTAGATCAAACGGCTTCTTATAGTCACGGAATCGGAGCATGACGTTTTATGAGGACAAAATGTTGCGCAGCTTTTGAAAAGCGTGACGCTGAAGATCGGAGAATTTCACCGGGATGTTTCGCGATCTATGCTTACTAACTGACCCATTCTCACCCTTTAGGATGTCAGAAATGGGCTTTGCTCTTGAAGCAAAGTCTTTGATGAAACACCTATAGTAACTAGCCAGACCAAGAAATGATCTGACGTCGAATACATTCTTTGGTTCTGGGAACTCTTGAATTGCTCTGACCTTTTCCGGGTCCGTTGTGGCTCCAAGAAAACCTACGCTTTTCTTAAAAAACGCGATTTTTCCTTGGAGACTCTCATATTTGCCTCGTACAGGCTCTTTAAGACCCACTCCACATGTTTGACATGGGAATCTTCATCTTTCGAGAAGACTATGACATCATCGACATAGACATAGCAAGATTTGCCAATCTGCTCACGCAGTATGTCGTCGACAGTTCTTTGGAAGATGCTGGCTGCATTCTTCAACCCGAAGGGAAGTCGACAAAATTCGTACTTTCCCCCGTTAAATGCGAACGCTGTTTTCTCACGGTCACGTTCTGCTAGCGTGATCTGGTGATAGCCGGACTTCAGGTCCAATGTCGAGAAGTATTTAGCCTTACCAAGATTCCCAAGAATCATTGGAATGTTAGGCATGGGGTACCTGTCCGCAATGGTTTTCTCATTGAGTTTTCGAAAATCCATTACAAGACGCATGTTCTTGTTACCGAACTCATCTGTGCCCTTTTTGTCAACCACCCAAATAGGGGGAAACGTATTTTTTTATTATACCGTTTTTTAGAAGGCTTTGTATTTCGTTGTTAACAAATTCTGCTGCTCCCATAGGATAGGGATACAATCGGACATAAACTGGTTGTTCGTCAGTGGATCCGGATCCGCAAAGGCTTTGTGTCTATTTTTCAGCATCTTAAGAAATGCGTCTTTTACCGCATCGGGCGCGTCGGCGACATCAACATTTGTAAAGTTAACGTCCGCGCACCTGTGGAACTCGATTGGTTCCGTTACTGAGCCACATTTGAGTTGGCCAGAGGAAAGACAAAGCGATAGTCCTGCTTGCGTGAGTAGGTCAAGCCCTATGATTCCATGAAATGTCGACAAATCAGGGAGCAAAAAGAATGTGGCCTTTTGGCCGAGTTGATGTACGCTGGTGCCTGTGATGGCTGTAGGATCTTTGACAAGGAAGGATCGACGTCCATTGGTTCCTGCGACCCTCCACCTTTGTTCCACCTACCGCTCTGCTGTTCAAAATGATTCTGCGGCTTCTGTTGTTTAGTGAAATGAGGATTTTTGGAGCCGCTGGGTTGCGGATCCCAGCGTCTTGCGTGGATCGATCAAACAAGAATTGTTTCAAGTCGTTTAGGTGATTCGCCGCTCCCACGAAGTTAGTTGCGTTGTCACAATAGATGCCCGTTGGCAGCGCTCATCGTGCAACCATTCGTTTAAGTGCGGCCAAAAATGCTTGTGTGGACAATTGGGAGACCACCTCGATGTGTACTGCTTTGGATACCAAACAAATGAATACGGCCAAATATGATTTTGTGGGAACTTTTCCTCGTATGCGAATATACGTATTTATTGGTACACAAAAGTTTATTCCGCAGCGCTGAAATGGGTGTTCGGGTCGAAGACGCTCCGCTGGTAATGATCCCATAAGTTGTTTTTCCAATTTGGGCCTATACCGAACGCATGCCAAGCAGGAGCGCACGATTCGATGCGCCAAATCCCTGGCGTTCACAATCCAGTATTTCAGCTGAATGCGTGCGAATAGAGCTTTGGGGCCAGCATGGCAATTACACATATGTAGGTGACGCACATAAAGCCAACGAAATGCGATATGTTGGGCAACAATAATGGATGTTTCTCGAAGTCCGCGAAGTCCCACTCTGATAAGTGGATATCCTGTGACACGATCTAGAAACGGGTTTAGAGACTTCAAGTGGCTTTTTAATGATTGAGATTTTGTAATTGGCGATAATCATCGACAAACGATAATTGCTGCTCAGAGATTCGATATCCCAGCGAAACGCGTTGTTCATGGGCTACGCTGTCAACAATAATATCAACACAGTTTCAAGGGCAGATCAACCACAGCAAATTTAATAAATACTGGCAGCGAAATGCTTATCGAAAGTTGCTGATGGATGCAGAATAACGTCACTCAAAAGTGAACTGGGAGCACAATTATGTGTTGCATTTTTATTTTTATGTATTTATTTATTTTTGTACTTTAAATTTGTAACTTAAATTCACGCAGATTAAAAAAAGTTTAGGCCAAATGACGGCCCACTTACATATTAGTTGGTCCTAGAAGGGCTGTATGTGCTACTACTACAGCTGCTGCTTCCCACGCCGCGGTCACGAATGCTCTCTATGATCCCCCGCTGCCGTCTATGAGTGACAATGTTCTTCGCTACCCAACCCCGCTTGCGAGCTAGGTTGGTGACAAGTCGCTGCCCGCAGAGCTCCAGCGGCTTCGGTGTAACAAGGGAATTTTTATTGCGCTTGTGTCAATGACCAAAATTAGCGTAGGTCAGGCACAGCTTTGTTATTTGGACTGGTGGGTCGATTATTTTATTTGACACTGCACAGCACAGAGTGACTCGCACTGGCAGATTGGTTCTTTACACTGCTCAGCGCAACGTGTTTAAATTATAAAATGGCTCGAAATACGTTGGGCGCCAATTAAATATTTATTAAAACTCCAGTAGGTTTCAATTATTCATTATAATTTATTAATCAATTATTTATTAGCTTTTGCTTTGTTAGATTAAGAGTGAATACAATGTTGTATTGACGGTGAGGCTTAATTAAAACACTAGGTCGTTTGGACCAGTGAGTGGGTTGAATTACGTGAGTATATATTGGGCCGATGCGCCGCAGTCAAAAACCGAAATAAAACTAAACTAGGGAATACAAATGAAAGTTACTTAAGCTATTGAATACGATTCACAACGGCCGCTAGAATACTTACCTCGTGCGCTGCCGTTGTGCAAGACATCCGGCCCAGAGCAATGTCAGCATCTGTGGCTGGTGTAATATCAAGTTACAATGAACTTGCGTTAACTTCTGTTAACTTGCACACATTAATACATATGTAAATGCACATTCATATGCGTGAGCTCTTTTTCGAATTCTAATGCGATTGTTTGTTCATGTATGTATCTAAGCTGAGATTTTGACAGAGGCAATCAAAATACTGCTGCAGCTCGGTGGTAGAAGTGTTGCCTGCCCTTTTTTTTTTTCTTAACACAATTGGTGCAACTTAAATGCCGGGACATCCACTCTCAAAAAGCTTTCGCAGATCAACTGCAACCAACATTTGAAAGATATAGTTACCCTGTATCTCTTAGTCGGGCACTTCCGACTAGATCCATCTTATTTGTTTTGAGAGGTAACCTTAAATTTGTTCTCAATAATCAAGAATGCACAACCGATTTTAAAAATCTTTACGCTTGGCGTAAAGCTAATGAATAAATCTATTAATCAGTCTTACACAAATTTTAATTTAAATGATTTTATACTCGTTCACGAATTAAACTAGTATATTGGGCTTGTGCAATGTACGTCATGCTCTCCGTCCATTTGTCCGGATGAACGCAACTTTTTTCGGTGCTATTGAAGCTAGAGTCTTCAAACTTTGAATATATACTTGTAGTTATCTGCTTCAAAGTGCTACGATTTTTGTGCCACGTCCATTAGTAGGCTGGCAAATCGATAACATGTCGATACAACTCAAATCGCAAATCGATAAAAGGTGAATATTTCCAACAGCTTTAAACTAGTAAGCAGTTTTCCGATGACCTTGTTTAAAAATTTCGGCAACGCCCACAAATTAAAAAATCTAAATTTTTCCAAAATAATAATTAAGACCGTGAACGAGTATTGCGCATCGGTGACGCTCGACTGCAACGTTCTTACAAGTTCTTTTTTTGGGTCGAAGGGGATTATAAGTCTACCTATTAATTGGTGATCGATTTTCATGGTGAACACTATTATCTTAACTATCTTATTATCTTACTATCTTAACAGTAAGAGACATCAAATGTATACTGGACGTCATCACTGCCCCCATCCGAGCGGTCAAAGGGTGTCCACAGTGGTACTGTCTCCCCTTCTCTGATCCTTGTGATGAACTAATACTGAAACCATCGGAGCTAGGCATCGTCATTTAAGGGTTTTGCAGATGCCCTGGCAATATTAGTCTCTAGAAAGTTCGGCACAAACAACAGATTTGATGCAAACGGCACTCAACGCGGACCTTGGATGGTGCACAGACATGGGTCTCAAAATCAACCCACAGTAGGCGATTATCGTTTCCGTCTCGTCACGGTACAACATCGATGTCGGATAGCTCTACATCGGTGAGACACCTGTAAAGCTCTCCAGTGAGGAGTGTAAATCTGGATGTGAGACTCACCAGGAACTCGCACTTAGACAACACGTTGACCAAAGATCATACTATGCGGGCATGGGGTATGTTCTTTGGTAAAACAGGGGACTTGTAGGGTGTTAAGACTTAGGTCACTACCACAATTGCAGTGGCATTTCGCAATTGACGCTTTAAGAAATACACGGGTTTGTGTGTATGTCAAGTGAGCCGATAGGCTGCTGTGGCCGCTGCTGTGAAATATTGGCAGGGTTGAATTTCGATGTTTTTCTTATTTAATGAGCAACGGGTGAGTTTTAATTGGGCGCAAAATGGACAAGCAACGATCGAAGCGGCAGTGGACGGAACTGGCGTTCGTGGACATGTGGAAGGGAATTTTGACAGGTCTGCGAGGGCCGCTTAAAAGCACTTATGTCTATCAAGAGATAGCCACCAGATTGGAGACACTGGGCGTGGAGTGCCAGGTGAGGTGAAAGCGATAATCGACACGTTCAAAAGGATATATTCGTATGTGTGTGTAGTGAATAATTGAGCAAAACAATTAGTGTATTAGTCATTTTAGCCAAAAAAGATCGAAAATTGGACCGTGCGGATAATCGCAATTGTCGTGGAAAAAATTGCCCAAATTCTCGGCAGTTTCAATATGTTTTGAGAGCTCAGTGACAGGTTAGTTGTTTTATTATTTATAAATTTTGCATTTAATATAACTATATTATATATACATTGCAGACGGATGCAGTTCGTATGTGGATGAAGGTGTGGCTGAAGATCTGCTATCACCAGACGTGGAAGCAAGCTGCTCCAACCGGATAAAAGGAAAACAAAATAGTTACAAAGCATATATATGTATATATTTACAGCATACTGAAGCATCCGAAGCATTCCTGTCCATTCGAAAGTTATCTTCTCGCAGAGCTGAGCAAAGCGTTTCTTTAAATATACGTGTTAGTATGATATACCTAAGTATGTTGTTTTATTTAGTCGCATATTGCTACACCCCATTATTATTTTTCAGAACCCTTTTGTGGGTTGCGCTGGGGCCTCTATAAAATACTTGATAGAGGAATGCACTCAAAATCGTTCTAGGGCGGACCTACGTCTGTTGGTGGTGGATGGAAGAAGTGTGCACTCACATAATTATCAGCGCATGAGTGGCCAAAATGGAAGAGCGCATTTCTAATGTACATGAGAGCCAAGGGCAAAGATGCAGAGCCTGAGGTAAAGAAGATAGACACATTTTTATGGTTGGATGGTCCGAAAGGACGTAAGTGTATAATATTATTTATCCAAATGACGGAGCTGCAAGTGGCATGGTAGACACTATCCTGCCATCGGTAGAACCATCGTCATCATCCGCGGCAGCGAATGCTACTGGATCGCGCCATTATTGCCATGCATGAAAAAAAGTTGCAATTTAAACTACTGGAATCAAAATCAAGCAGCTGGAGGATATTATAATCAATTTCAATCAATAATTAATATAGTTTACAGTTGTTTGTTGCATAAAGCTTTTTTTATGCAAACATGAAACTATTTTATTAACAATAACGTTTCTTTAGACGACGAAAGTCGCGCGTACATTTGCTCTTCTTAGAAGTCGCACTCGAACTGGTTCAATGATTATCGATAAACATGTTTACATTCTGGTATTTTCATAAATGAGCAAGAATTAGCAGCGTTTCTATACATGATCAACAATTGGCAAGTTAACAGCAAATAAATCAAAAGATCTGTTGGATTTAATTTAGTTTGACCAAACATCCCGGCCTCTTTGAAAGGATCCGCTTTCAACATAATCAGGCTTCCGTAGGTAAGATGGCCAACTTATGCACTGGTCGACAGCAGCCGCCATTGGCTGTGCGGAGATGGACAACTCAAACATGACCAGGCACAAGCGATTCGACACGTCCCAGCCTCCATTGCTGCGGTGGAAGGCTGCTTTCTTGTATGATAACCATGGTCCCAACAGCGATGTTCGGCATCGACGATGTCCACTTGTGGGGTGCTCTGATATTGCGTCTTGCGTGGATCGATCAAACAAGAATTGTTTCAAGTCGTTGAGGTGATTCGCCGCTCCCACGAAGTTAGTTGCGTTGTCATAATAGATGCCCGTTGGCAGCGCTCATCGTGCAACCATTCGTTTAAGTGCGGCCAAAAATGCTTGTGTGGACAATTGGGAGACCACCTCGATGTGTACTGCTTTGGATACCAAACAAATGAATACGGCCAAATATGATTTTGTGGGAACTTTTCCTCGTATGCGAATATACGTATTTATTGGTACACAAAAGTTTATTCCGCAGCGCTGAAATGGGTGTTCGGGTCGAAGACGCTCCGCTGGTAATGATGCCATAAGTTGTTTTTCCAATTTGGGCCTATACCGAACGCATGCCAAGCAGGAGCGCACGATTCGATGCGCCAAATCCCTGGCGTTCACAATCCAGTATTTCAGTTGAATGCGTGCGAATAGAGCTTTGGGGCCAGCATGGCAATTACACATATGTAGGTGACGCACATAAAGCCAACGAAATGCGATATGTTGGGCAACAATAATGGATGTTTCTCGAAGTCCGCGAAGTCCCACTCTGATAAGTGGATATCCTGTGACACGATCTAGAAACGGGCTTAGAGACTTCAAGTGGCTTTTTAATGATTGAGATTTTGTAATTGGCGATAATCATCGACAAACGATAATTGCTGCTCAGAGATTCGATATCCCAGCGAAACGCGTTGTTCATGGGCTACGCTGTCAACAATAATATCAACACAGTTTCAAGGGCGGATCAACCACCGCAAATTTAATAAATACTGGCAGCGAAATGCTTATCGAAAGTTGCTGATGGATGCAGAATAACGTCACTCAAAAGTGAACTGGGAGCACAATTATGTGTTGCATTTTTATTTTTATGTATTTATTTATTTTTGTACTTTAAATTTGTAACTTAAATTCACGCAGATTAAAAAAAGTTTAGGCCAAATGACGGCCCACTTACATATTAGTTGGTCCTAGAAGGGCTGTATGTGCTACTACTACTGCTGCTGCTTCCCACGCCGCGGTCACGAATTCTCTCTATGATTCCCCGCTGCCGTCTATGAGTGACAATGTTCTTCGCTACCCAAACCCGCTTTCGAGCTAGGTTGGTGACAAGTCGCTGCCCGCAGAGCTCCAGCGGCTTCGGTGTAACAAGGGAATTTTTATTGCGCTTGTGTCAATGACCGAAATTAGCGTAAATCAGGCACAGCTTTGTTATTCGGACTGGTGGGTCGATTATTTTATTTGACACTGAACAGCACAGAGTGACTCGCACTGGCAGATTGGTTCTTTACACTGCACAGCGTGTTTAAATTATAAAATGGCTCGAAATACGTTGGGCGCCAATTAAATATTTATTAAAACTCCAGTAGGTTTCAATTATTCATTATAATTTATTAATCATTTTTTTATTAGCTTTTGCTTTGTTAGATTAAGAGTGAATACAATGTTGTATTGACGGTGAGGCTTAATTAAAACACTAGGTCGTTTGGACCAGTGAGTGAGTTCAATTACGTGAGAATATATTGGGCCGATGCGCCGCAGTCAAAAACCGAAATAAAACTAAACTAGGGAATACAAATAAAAGTTACTTAAGCTATTGAATACGATTCACAACGGCCGCTAGAATACTTACCTCGTGCGCTGCCGTTGTGCAAGACATCCGGCCCAGAGCAATGTTAGCGTCTGTGGCTGGTGTTATATCAAGTTACAATGAACTTGTGTTAACTTCTGTTAACTTGCACACATACATACATATGTATATGCACATTCATATGCGATTGTTTGTTCATGTATGTTTCTAAGCTGAGATTTTGACAGAGGCAATCAAAATACTGCTGCAGCTCGGTGGTAGAAGTGTTGCCTGGCGCGCTATTAGACGCGAGCTCGAATCTCGCTGTGTCAACGGAGATTTCATGCCGTTTATTTTTTTTTTTACTTAACACAATTGGTGCAATTTAAATGCCGGGACATCCACTCTCAAAAAGCTTTCGCAGATCAACTGCAACCAACATTTGAAAGATATAGTTACCCTGTATCTCTTAGTCGGGCACTCCCGACTAGAGCCATCTTATTTGTTTTGAGAGGTAACCTTAAATTTTTTCTCAATAATCAAGAATGCACAACCGATTTTAAAAATCTTTACGCTTGGCGTAAAGCTAATGAATAAATCTATTAATCCGTCTTACACAAATTTTAATTTAAATGATTAGTTTTTATACTCGTTCACGAAATGAAACTAGTATATTGGGCTTGTGCAATTTCCGTCATGCTTTCCGTCCATTGAAGCTAGAGTTTTCAAACTTTGAATATATACTTGTAGTTATCTGCTTCAAAGTGCTGAGATTTGTGTGCCACGCCCATTAGTAGGCTGGCAAATCGATAACATGTCGATACAACTCAAATCGCAAATCGATAAAAGGTGAATATTTCCAACAGTTTTAAACTAGTAAGCAGTTTTCCGATGACCTTGTTTAAAAATTTCGGCAACGCCCACAAATTAAAAAATCTACATTTTTCCAAAATAATAATTAAGACCGTGAACGAGTATTGCGCATCGGTGACGCTCGACTGCAACGTTCTTACAAGTTTTTTTTTGGGTCGAAGGGGATTATTAGTCTACCTATTAATTAGTGATCGATTTTCATGGTGAACACTATTATCTTAACTATCTTATTATCTTACTATCTTAACAGTAAGAGACATCAAATGTATACTGGACGTCATCACTGCCCCCATCCGAGCGGTCAAAGGGTGTCCACAGTGGTACTGTCTCCCCTTCTCTGATCCTTGTGATGAACTAATACTGAACCATCGGAGCTAGGCATCGTCACTTAAGGGTTTTGCAGATGCCCTGGCAATAATAGTCTCTAGAAAGTTCGGCACAAACAACAGATTTGATGCAAACGGCACTCAACGCGGACCTTGGATGGTGCACAGACATGGGTCTCAAAATCAACCCACAGTAGGCGATTATCGTTTCCGTCTCGTCACGGTACAACATCGATGTCGGATAGCTCTACATCGGTGAGACACCTGTAAAGCTCTCCAGTGAGGAGTGTAAATCTGGATGTGAGACTCACCAGGAACTCGCACTTAGACAACATGTTGACCAAAGATCATACTGTGCGGGCATGGGGTATGTTCTTTGGTAAAACAGGGGACTTGTAGGGTGTTAAGACTTAGGTCTCTACCACAATTGCAGTGGCATTTCGCAATTGACGCTTTAAGAAATACACGGGTTTGTGTGTATGTCAAGTGAGCCGGTAGACTGCTGTGGCCGCTGCTGTGAAATATTGGCAGGGTTGAGTTTCGATGTTTTTCTTATTTAATGAGCAACGGGTGAGTTTTGATCGAAGCGGCAGTGGATGGAACTGGCGTTCGTGGACATGTGGAAGGGAATTTTGACAGGTCTGCGAGGGCTTAAAAGCACTCATGTCCATCAAGAGATAGCCACCAGATTGGAGACAATGGGCGTGGAGTGCCAGGTGAGGTGAAAGCGATAATCGACACGTTCAAAAGGATATATTCGTATGTGTGTGTAGTGAATAATTAAGCAAAACAATTAGTGTATTAGTCATTTTAGCCAAAAAAGATCGGAAAAAATTGCCCAAATTCCCGGCAGTTTCAATATGTTTTGAGAGCTCAGTGACAGGTTAGTTGTTTTATTATTTATAAATTTTGCATTTAATATAACTATATTATATATACATTGCAGACGGATGCAGTTCGTATGTGGATGAAGGTGTGGCTGAAGATCTGCTATCACCAGACGTGGAAGCAAGCTGCTCCAACCGGATAAAAGGAAAACAAAATAGTTACAAAGCATATATATATGTATATATTTACAGCATACTGAAGCATCCGAAGCATTCCTGTCCATTCGAAAGTTATCTTCTCGCAGAGCTGAGCAAATCATTTCTTTAAATATACGTGTTAGTATGATATACCTAAGTATGTTGTTTTATTTAGTCGCATATTGCTACACCCCATTATTATTTTTCAGAACCCTTTTGTGGGTTGCGCTGGGCCTCTATAAAATACTTGATAGAGGAATGCACTCAAAATCGTTCTAGGGCGGACCTACGTCTGTTGGTGGTGGATGGAAGAAGTGTGCACTCACATAATTATCAGCGCATGAGTGGCCAAAATGGAAAAGCGCATTTCTAATGTACATGAGAGCCAAGGGCAAAGATGCAGAGCCTGAGGTAAAGAAGATAGACACATTTTTATGGTTGGATGGTCCGAAAGGACGTAAGTGTATAATATTATTTATCCAAATGACGGAGCTGCAAGTGGCATGGTAGACACTATCCTGCCATCGGTAGAACCATCGTCATCATCCGCGGCAGCGAATGCTACTGGATCGCCTCATTATTGCCATGCATGAAAAAAAGTTGCAATTTAAACTACTGGAATCAAAATCAAGCAGCTGGAGGATATTATAATCAATTTCAATCAATAATTAATATAGTTTACAGTTGTTTGTCGCATAAAGCTTTTTTTATGCAAACATGAAACTATTTTATTAACAATAACGTTTCTTTAGACGACGAAAGTCGCGCGTACATTTGCTCTTCTTAGAAGTCGCACTCGAACTGGTTAAATGATTATCGATAAACATGTTTACATTCTGGTATTTTCATAAATGAGCAAGAATTAGCAGCGTTTCTATACATGATCAACAATTGGCAAGTTAACAGCAAATAAATCAAAAGATCTGTTGGATTTAATTTAGTTTGACCAAACATCCCGGCCTCTTTGAAAGGATCCGCTTTCAACATAATCAGGCTTCCGTAGGTAAGATGGCCAACTTATGCACTGGTCGACAGCAGCCGCCATTGGCTGTGCGGAGATGGACAACTCAAACATGACCAGGCACAAGCGATTCGACACGTCCCAGCCTCCATTGCTGCGGTGGAAGGCTGCTTTCTTGTATGATAACCATGGTCCCAACAGCGATGTTCGGCATCGACGATGTCCACTTGTGGGGTGCTCTGATATTGCGTCTTGCGTGGATCGATCAAACAAGAATTGTTTCAAGTCGTTGAGGTGATTCGCCGCTCCCACGAAGTTAGTTGCTTTGTCACAATAGATGCCCGTTGGCAGCGCTCATCGTGCAACCATTCGTTTAAGTGCGGCCAAAAATGCTTGTGTGGACAATTGGGAGACCACCTCGATGTGTACTGCTTTGGATACCAAACAAATGAATACGGCCAAATATGATTTTGTGGGAACTTTTCCTCGTATGCGAATATACGTATTTATTGGTACACAAAAGTTTATTCCGCAGCGCTGAAATGGGTGTTCGGGTCGAAGACGCTCCGCTGGTAATGATCCCATAAGTTGTTTTTCCAATTTGGGCCTATACCGAACGCATGCCAAGCAGGAGCGCACGATTCGATGCGCCAAATCCCTGGCGTTCACAATCCAGTATTTCAGCTGAATGCGTGCGAATAGAGCTTTGGGGCCAGCATGGCAATTACACATATGTAGGTGACGCACATAAAGCCAACGAAATGCGATATGTTGGGCAACAATAATGGATGTTTCTCGAAGTCCGCGAAGTCCCACTCTGATAAGTGGATATCCTGTGACACGATCTAGAAACGGGCTTAGAGACTTCAAGTGGCTTTTTAATGATTGAGATTTTGTAATTGGCGATAATCATCGACAAACGATAATTGCTGCTCAGAGATTCGATATCCCAGCGAAACGCGTTGTTCATGGGCTACGCTGTCAACAATAATATCAACACAGTTTCAAGGGCGGATCAACCACCGCAAATTTAATAAATACTGGCAGCGAAATGCTTATCGAAAGTTGCTGATGGATGCAGAATAACGTCACTCAAAAGTGAACTGGGAGCACAATTATGTGTTGCATTTTTATTTTTATGTATTTATTTATTTTTGTACTTTAAATTTGTAACTTAAATTCACGCAGATTAAAAAAAGTTTAGGCCAAATGACGGCCCACTTACATATTAGTTGGTCCTAGAAGGGCTGTATGTGCTACTACTACTGCTGCTGCTTCCCACGCCGCGGTCACGAATTCTCTCTATGATTCCCCGCTGCCGTCTATGAGTGACAATGTTCTTTGCTACCCAAACCCGCTTTCGAGCTAGGTTGGTGACAAGTCGCTGCCCGCAGAGCTCCAGCGGCTTCGGTGTAACAAGGGAATTTTTATTGCGCTTGTGTCAATGACCGAAATTAGCGTAAATCAGGCACAGCTTTGTTATTCGGACTGGTGGGTCGATTATTTTATTTGACACTGAACAGCACAGAGTGACTCGCACTGGCAGATTGGTTCTTTACACTGCACAGCGTGTTTAAATTATAAAATGGCTCGAAATACGTTGGGCGCCAATTAAATATTTATTAAAACTCCAGTAGGTTTCAATTATTCATTATAATTTATTAATCATTTTTTTATTAGCTTTTGCTTTGTTAGATTAAGAGTGAATACAATGTTGTATTGACGGTGAGGCTTAATTAAAACACTAGGTCGTTTGGACCAGTGAGTGAGTTCAATTACGTGAGAATATATTGGGCCGATGCGCCGCAGTCAAAAACCGAAATAAAACTAAACTAGGGAATACAAATAAAAGTTACTTAAGTTATTGAATACGATTCACAACGGCCGCTAGAATGCTTACCTCGTGCGCTGCCGTTGTGCAAGACATCCGGCCCAGAGCAATGTTAGCGTTTGTGGCTGGTGTTATATCAAGTTACAATGAACTTGTGTTAACTTCTGTTAACTTGCACACATACATACATATGTATATGCACATTCATATGCGATTGTTTGTTCATGTATGTTTCTAAGCTGAGATTTTGACAGAGGCAATCAAAATACTGCTGCAGCTCGATGGTAGAAGTGTTGCCTGGCGCGCTATTAGACGCGAGCTCGAATCTCGCTGTGTCAACGGAGATTTCATGCCGTTTATTTTTTTTTTTTACTTAACACAATTGGTGCAATTTAAATGCCGGGACATCCACTCTCAAAAAGCTTTCGCAGATCAACTGCAACCAACATTTGAAAGATATAGTTACCCTGTATCTCTTAGTCGGGCACTCCCGACTAGAGCCATCTTATTTGTTTTGAGAGGTAACCTTAAATTTTTTCTCAATAATCAAGAATGCACAACCGATTTTAAAAATCTTTACGCTTGGCGTAAAGCTAATGAATAAATCATTAATCCGTCTTACACAAATTTTAATTTAAATGATTAGTTTTTATACTCGTTCACGAAATGAAACGTATATTGGGCTTGTGCAATTTCCGTCATGCTTTCCGTCCATTTGTCCGGATGAATGCAACTTTTTTCGGTGCTATTGAAGCTAGAGTTTTCAAACTTTGAATATATACTTGTAGTTATCTGCTTCAAAGTGCTGAGATTTGTGTGCCACGCCCATTAGTAGGCTGGCAAATCGATAACATGTCGATACAACTCAAATCGCAAATCGATAAAAGGTGAATATTTCCAACAGTTTTAAACTAGTAAGCAGTTTTCCGATGACCTTGTTTAAAAATTTCGGCAACGCCCACAAATTAAAAAATCTACATTTTTCCAAAATAATAATTAAGACCGTGAACGAGTATTGCGCATCGGTGACGCTCGACTGCAACGTTCTTACAAGTTTTTTTTTGGGTCGAAGGGGATTATTAGTCTACCTATTAATTAGTGATCGATTTTCATGGTGAACACTATTATCTTAACTATCTTATTATCTTACTATCTTAACAGTAAGAGACATCAAATGTATACTGGACGTCATCACTGCCCCCATCCGAGCGGTCAAAGGGTGTCCACAGTGGTACTGTCTCCCCATCTCTGATCCTTGTGATGAACTAATACTGAACCATCGGAGCTAGGCATCGTCACTTAAGGGTTTTGCAGATGCCCTGGCAATAATAGTCTCTAGAAAGTTCGGCACAAACAACAGATTTGATGCAAACGGCACTCAACGCGGACCTTGGATGGTGCACAGACATGGGTCTCAAAATCAACCCACAGTAGGCGATTATCGTTTCCGTCTCGTCACGGTACAACATCGATGTCGGATAGCTCTACATCGGTGAGACACCAGTAAAGCTCTCCAGTGAGGAGTGTAAATCTGGATGTGAGACTCACCAGGAACTCGCACTTAGACAACATGTTGACCAAAGATCATACTGTGCGGGCATGGGGTATGTTCTTTGGTAAAACAGGGGACTTGTAGGGTGTTAAGACTTAGGTCTCTACCACAATTGCAGTGGCATTTCGCAATTGACGCTTTAAGAAATACACGGGTTTGTGTGTATGTCAAGTGAGCCGATAGTCTGCTGCGAAATATTGGCAGGGTTGAATTTCGATGTTTTTCTTATTTAATGAGCAACGGGTGAGTTTTAATTGGGCGCAAAATGGACAAGCAACGATCGAAGCGGCAGTGGATGGAACTGGCGTTCGTGGACATGTGGAAGGGAATTTTGACAGGTCTGCGAGGGCCGCTTAAAAGCACTTATGTCTATCAAGAGATAGCCACCAGATTGGAGACACTGGGCGTGGAGTGCCAGGTGAGGTGAAAGCGATAATCGACACGTTCAAAAGGATATATTCGTATGTGTGTGTAGTGAATAATTAAGCAAAACAATTAGTGTATTAGTCATTTTAGCCAAAAAAGATCGAAAATTGGACCGTGCGGGTAATCGCCATTGACGTGGAAAAAATTGCCCAAATTCCCGGCAGTTTCAATATGTTTTGAGAGCTCAGTGACAGGTTAGTTGTTTTATTATTTATAAATTTTGCATTTAATATAACTATATTATATATACATTGCAGACGGATGCAGTTCGTATGTGGATGAAGGTGTGGCTGAAGATCTGCTATCACCAGACGTGGAAGCAAGCTGCTCCAACCGGATAAAAGGAAAACAAAATAGTTACAAAGCATATATATATGTATATATTTACAGCATACTGAAGCATCCGAAGCATTCCTGTCCATTCGAAAGTTATCTTCTCGCAGAGCTGAGCAAAGCGTTTCTTTAAATATACGTGTTAGTATGATATACCTAAGTATGTTGTTTTATTTAGTCGCATATTGCTACACCCCATTATTATTTTTCAGAACCCTTTTGTGGGTTGCGCTGGGCCTCTATAAAATACTTGATAGAGGAATGCACTCAAAATCGTTCTAGGGCGGACCTACGTCTGTTGGTGGTGGATGGAAGAAGTGTGCACTCACATAATTATCAGCGCATGAGTGGCCAAAATGGAAGAGCGCATTTCTAATGTACATGAGAGCCAAGGGCAAAGATGCAGAGCCTGAGGTAAAGAAGATAGACACATTTTTATGGTTGGATGGTCCGAAAGGACGTAAGTGTATAATATTATTTATCCAAATGACGGAGCTGCAAGTGGCATGGTAGACACTATCCTGCCATCGGTAGAACCATCGTCATCATCCGCGGCAGCGAATGCTACTGGATCGCGCTCATTATTGCCATGCATGAAAAAAAGTTGCAATTTAAACTACTGGAATCAAAATCAAGCAGCTGGAGGATATTATAATCAATTTCAATCAATAATTAATATAGTTTACAGTTGTTTGTTGCATAAAGCTTTTTTTATGCAAACATGAAACTATTTTATTAACAATAACGTTTCTTTAGACGACGAAAGTCGCGCGTACATTTGCTCTTCTTAGAAGTCGCACTCGAACTGGTTCAATGATTATCGATAAACATGTTTACATTCTGGTATTTTCATAAATGAGCAAGAATTAGCAGCGTTTCTATACATGATCAACAATTGGCAAGTTAACAGCAAATAAATCAAAAGATCTGTTGGATTTAATTTAGTTTGACCAAACATCCCGGCCTCTTTGAAAGGATCCGCTTTCAACATAATCAGGCTTCCGTAGGTAAGATGGCCAACTTATGCACTGGTCGACAGCAGCCGCCATTGGCTGTGCGGAGATGGACAACTCAAACATGACCAGGCACAAGCGATTCGACACGTCCCAGCCTCCATTGCTGCGGTGGAAGGCTGCTTTCTTGTATGATAACCATGGTCCCAACAGCGATGTTCGGCATCGACGATGTCCACTTGTGGGGTGCTCTGATATTGCGTCTTGCGTGGATCGATCAAACAAGAATTGTTTCAAGTCGTTGAGGTGATTCGCCGCTCCCACGAAGTTAGTTGCGTTGTCACAATAGATGCCCGTTGGCAGCGCTCATCGTGCAACCATTCGTTTAAGTGCGGCCAAAAATGCTTGTGTGGACAATTGGGAGACCACCTCGATGTGTACTGCTTTGGATACCAAACAAATGAATACGGCCAAATATGATTTTGTGGGAACTTTTCCTCGTATGCGAATATACGTATTTATTGGTACACAAAAGTTTATTCCGCAGCGCTGAAATGGGTGTTCGGGTCGAAGACGCTCCGCTGGTAATGATCCCATAAGTTGTTTTTCCAATTTGGGCCTATACCGAACGCATGCCAAGCAGGAGCGCACGATTCGATGCGCCAAATCCCTGGCGTTCACAATCCAGTATTTCAGCTGAATGCGTGCGAATAGAGCTTTGGGGCCAGCATGGCAATTAAACATATGTAGGTGACGCACATAAAGCCAACGAAATGCGATATGTTGGGCAACAATAATGGATGTTTCTCGAAGTCCGCGAAGTCCCACTCTGATAAGTGGATATCCTGTGACACGATCTAGAAACGGGCTTAGAGACTTCAAGTGGCTTTTTAATGATTGAGATTTTGTAATTGGCGATAATCATCGACAAACGATAATTGCTGCTCAGAGATTCGATATCCCAGCGAAACGCGTTGTTCATGGGCTACGCTGTCAACAATAATATCAACACAGTTTCAAGGGCGGATCAACCACCGCAAATTTAATAAATACTGGCAGCGAAATGCTTATCGAAAGTTGCTGATGGATGCAGAATAACGTCACTCAAAAGTGAACTGGGAGCACAATTATGTGTTGCATTTTTATTTTTATGTATTTATTTATTTTTGTACTTTAAATTTGTAACTTAAATTCACGCAGATTAAAAAAAGTTTAGGCCAAATGACGGCCCACTTACATATTAGTTGGTCCTAGAAGGGCTGTATGTGCTACTACTACTGCTGCTGCTTCCCACGCCGCGGTCACGAATTCTCTCTATGATTCCCCGCTGCCGTCTATGAGTGACAATGTTCTTCGCTACCCAAACCCGCTTTCGAGCTAGGTTGGTGACAAGTCGCTGCCCGCAGAGCTCCAGCGGCTTCGGTGTAACAAGGGAATTTTTATTGCGCTTGTGTCAATGACCGAAATTAGCGTAAATCAGGCACAGCTTTGTTATTCGGACTGGTGGGTCGATTATTTTATTTGACACTGAACAGCACAGAGTGACTCGCACTGGCAGATTGGTTCTTTACACTGCACAGCGTGTTTAAATTATAAAATGGCTCGAAATACGTTGGGCGCCAATTAAATATTTATTAAAACTCCAGTAGGTTTCAATTATTCATTATAATTTATTAATCATTTTTTTATTAGCTTTTGCTTTGTTAGATTAAGAGTGAATACAATGTTGTATTGACGGTGAGGCTTAATTAAAACACTAGGTCGTTTGGACCAGTGAGTGAGTTCAATTACGTGAGAATATATTGGGCCGATGCGCCGCAGTCAAAAACCGAAATAAAACTAAACTAGGGAATACAAATAAAAGTTACTTAAGCTATTGAATACGATTCACAACGGCCGCTAGAATGCTTACCTCGTGCGCTGCCGTTGTGCAAGACATCCGGCCCAGAGCAATGTTAGCGTTTGTGGCTGGTGTTATATCAAGTTACAATGAACTTGTGTTAACTTCTGTTAACTTGCACACATACATACATATGTATATGCACATTCATATGCGATTGTTTGTTCATGTATGTTTCTAAGCTGAGATTTTGACAGAGGCAATCAAAATACTGCTGCAGCTCGATGGTAGAAGTGTTGCCTGGCGCGCTATTAGACGCGAGCTCGAATCTCGCTGTGTCAACGGAGATTTCATGCCGTTTATTTTTTTTTTTTACTTAACACAATTGGTGCAATTTAAATGCCGGGACATCCACTCTCAAAAAGCTTTCGCAGATCAACTGCAACCAACATTTGAAAGATATAGTTACCCTGTATCTCTTAGTCGGGCACTCCCGACTAGAGCCATCTTATTTGTTTTGAGAGGTAACCTTAAATTTTTTCTCAATAATCAAGAATGCACAACCGATTTTAAAAATCTTTACGCTTGGCGTAAAGCTAATGAATAAATCTATTAATCCGTCTTACACAAATTTTAATTTAAATGATTAGTTTTTATACTCGTTCACGAAATGAAACGTATATTGGGCTTGTGCAATTTCCGTCATGCTTTCCGTCCATTTGTCCGGATGAATGCAACTTTTTTCGGTGCTATTGAAGCTAGAGTTTTCAAACTTTGAATATATACTTGTAGTTATCTGCTTCAAAGTGCTGAGATTTGTGTGCCACGCCCATTAGTAGGCTGGCAAATCGATAACATGTCGATACAACTCAAATCGCAAATCGATAAAAGGTGAATATTTCCAACAGTTTTAAACTAGTAAGCAGTTTTCCGATGACCTTGTTTAAAAATTTCGGCAACGCCCACAAATTAAAAAATCTACATTTTTCCAAAATAATAATTAAGACCGTGAACGAGTATTGCGCATCGGTGACGCTCGACTGCAACGTTCTTACAAGTTTTTTTTTGGGTCGAAGGGGATTATTAGTCTACCTATTAATTAGTGATCGATTTTCATGGTGAACACTATTATCTTAACTATCTTATTATCTTACTATCTTAACAGTAAGAGACATCAAATGTATACTGGACGTCATCACTGCCCCCATCCGAGCGGTCAAAGGGTGTCCACAGTGGTACTGTCTCCCCTTCTCTGATCCTTGTGATGAACTAATACTGAACCATCGGAGCTAGGCATCGTCACTTAAGGGTTTTGCAGATGCCCTGGCAATAATAGTCTCTAGAAAGTTCGGCACAAACAACAGATTTGATGCAAACGGCACTCAACGCGGACCTTGGATGGTGCACAGACATGGGTCTCAAAATCAACCCACAGTAGGCGATTATCGTTTCCGTCTCGTCACGGTACAACATCGATGTCGGATAGCTCTACATCGGTGAGACACCTGTAAAGCTCTCCAGTGAGGGGTGTAAATCTGGATGTGAGACTCACCAGGAACTCGCACTTAGACAACATGTTGACCAAAGATTATACTGTGCGGGCATGGGGTATGTTCTTTGGTAAAACAGGGGACTTGTAGGGTGTTAAGACTTAGGTCACTACCACAATTGCAGTGGCATTTCGCAATTGACGCTTTAAGAAATACACGGGTTTGTGTGTATGTCAAGTGAGCCGATAGACTGCTGTGGCCGCTGCTGTGAAATATTGGCAGGGTTGAGTTTCGATGTTTTTCTTATTTAATGAGCAACGGGTGAGTTTTGATCGAAGCGGCAGTGGATGGAACTGGCGTTCGTGGACATGTGGAAGGGAATTTTGACAGGTCTGCGAGGGCTTAAAAGCACTTATGTCCATCAAGAGATAGCCACCAGATTGGAGACACTGGGCGTGGAGTGCCAGGTGAGGTGAAAGCGATAATCGACACGTTCAAAAGGATATATTCGTATGTGTGTGTAGTGAATAATTAAGCAAAACAATTAGTGTATTAGTCATTTTAGCCAAAAAAGATCGAAAATTTGACCGTGCGGGTGATCGCCATTGACGTGGAAAAAATTGCCCAAATTCCCGGCAGTTTCAATATGTTTTGAGAGCTCAGTGACAGGTTAGTTGTTTTATTATTTATAAATTTTGCATTTAATATAACTATATTATATATACATTGCAGACGGATGCAGTTCGTATGTGGATGAAGGTGTGGCTGAAGATCTGCTATCACCAGACGTGAAAGCAAGCTGCTCCAACCGGATAAAAGGAAAACAAAATAGTTACAAAGCATATATATATGTATATATTTACAGCATACTGAAGCATCCGAAGCATTCCTGTCCATTCGAAAGTTATCTTCTCGCAGAGCTGAGCAAAGCGTTTCTTTAAATATACGTGTTAGTATGATATACCTAAGTATGCTGTTTTATTTAATCGCATATTGCTACACCTCATTGTTGCAAACATGAAACTATTTTATTAACAATAACGTTTCTTTAGACGACGAAAGTCGCGCGTTCATTTGCTCTTCTTAGAAGTCGCACTTGAACTGGTTCGTTCAATGATTATCGATAAACATGTTTACATTCTGGTATTTTCATAAATGAGCAAGAATTAGCAGCGTTTCTATACATGATCAACAATTGGCAAGCTAACAGCAAATAAATCAAAAGATCTGTTGGATTTAAATTAGTTTGACCAAACATCCCGGCCTCTTTGAAAGGATTCGCTTTCAACATAATCAGGCTTCCGTCGGTAAGATGGCCAACTTATGCACTGGTCGACAGCAGCCGCCATTGGCTATGCGGAGATGGACAACTCAAACATGACCAGGCACAAGCGTTTCGACACGTCCCAGCCTCCGTTGCTGCGGTGGAAGGTTGCTTTCTTGTATGATAACCATGGTCCCAACAGCGATGTTCGACATCGACGATGTCCACTTGTGGGGTGCCCTGGGACAATACGTTGATATTGCGTCTTGCGTGGATCGATCAAACAAGAATTGTTTCAAGTCGTTGAGGTGATTCGCTGCCCGTTGGCAGCGCTCATCGTGCAACCATTCGTTTAAGTGCGGCCAAAAATGCTTGTGTGGACAATTGGGAGACCACCTCGATGTGTACTCCTTTGGATACCAAACAAATGAATACGGCCAAATATGATTTTGTGGGAACTTTTCCTGGTATGCGAATATACGTATTTATTGGTACACAAAAGTTTATTCTGCAGCGCTGAACTGGGTGTTCCGGTCGAAGACGCTCCGCTGGTAATTATCCCATAAGTTGTTTTTCCAATTTGGGCCTATACCGAACGCATGCCAAGCAGGAGCGCACGATTCGACGCGCCAAATTCCTGGCGTTCACAATCCAGTATTTCAGCCGAATGAGTGCGAATAGAGCTTTGGGGCCAGCATGGCAATTAAACATATGTAGGTGACGCACATAAAGCCAACGAAATGCGATATGCTGGGCAACAATAATGGATGTTTCTCGAAGTCCGCGAAGTCCCACTCTGATAAGTGGATATCCTGTGACACGATCTAGAAACGGGTTTAGAGACTTCAAGTGGCTTTTTAATGATTGAGATTTTGTAATTGGCGATAATCATCGACAAACGATAATTGCTGCTCAGAGATTCGATATCCCAGCGAAACGCGTTGTTCATGGGCTACGCTGTCAACAATAATATCAACACAGTTTCAAGGGCAGATCAACCACCGCAAATTTAATAAATACTGGCAGCGAAATGCTTATCGAAAGTTGCTGATGGATGCAGAATAACGTCACTCAAAAGTGAACTGGGAGCACAATTATGTGTTGCATTTTTATTTTTATGTATTTATTTATTTTTGTACTTTAAATTTGTAACTTAAATTCACGCAGATTAAAAAAAGTTTAGGCCAAATGACGGCCCACTTACATATTAGTTGGTCCTAGAAGGGCTGTATGTGCTACTACTACTGCTGCTGCTTCCCACGCCGCGGTCACGAATTCTCTCTATGATTCCCCGCTGCCGTCTATGAGTGACAATGTTCTTCGCTACCCAAACCCGCTTGCGAGCTAGGTTGGTGACAAGTCGCTGCCCGCAGAGCTCCAGCGGCTTCGGTGTAACAAGGGAATTTTTATTGCGCTTGTGTCAATGACCGAAATTAGCGTAAATCAGGCACAGCTTTGTTATTCGGACTGGTGGGTCGATTATTTTATTTAATTTGACACTGAACAGCACAGAGTGACTCGCACTGGCAGATTGGTTCTTTACACTGCACAGCGTGTTTAAATTATAAAATGGCTCGAAATACGTTGGGCGCCAATTAAATATTTATTAAAACTCCAGTAGGTTTCAATTATTCATTATAATTTATTAATCATTTATTTATTAGCTTTTGCTTTGTTAGATTAAGAGTGAATACAATGTTGTATTGACGGTGAGGCTTAATTAAAACACTAGGTCGTTTGGACCAGTGAGTGAGTTCAATTACGTGAGAATAAATTGGGCCGATGCGCCGCAGGCAAAAACCGAAATAAAACTAAACTAGGGAATACAAATGAAAGTTACTTAAGCTATTGAATACGATTCACAACGGCCGCTAGAATGCTTACCTCGTGCGCTGCCGTTGTGCAAGACATCCGGCCCAGAGCAATGTTAGCGTCTGTGGCTGGTGTTATATCAAGTTACAATGAACTTGTGTTAACTTCTGTCAACTTGCACACATACATACATATGTATATGCACATTCATATGCGATTGTTTGTTCATGTATGTTTCTAAGCTGAGATTTTGACAGAGGCAATCAAAATACTGCTGCAGCTCGGTGGTAGAAGTGTTGCCTGGCGCGCTATTAGACGCAAGCTCGAATCTCGCTGTGTCAACGGAGATTTCATGCCGTTTATTTTTTTTTTTTACTTAACACAATTGGTGCAACTTAAATGCCGGGACATCCACTCTCAAAAAGCTTTCGCAGATCAACTGCAACCAACATTTGAAAGATATAGTTACCCTGTATCTCTTAGTCGGGCACTCCCGACTAGAGCCATCTTATTTGTTTTGAGAGGTAACCTTAAATTTTTTCTCAATAATCAAGAATGCACAACCGATTTTAAAAATCTTTACGCTTGGCGTAAAGCTAATGAATAAATCATTAATCCGTCTTACACAAATTTTAATTTAAATGATTAGTTTTTATACTCGTTCACGAAATGAAACTAGTATATTGGGCTTGTGCAATTTCCGTCATACTTTCCGTCCATTTGTCCGGATGAATGCAACGTTTTTCGGTGCTATTGAAGCTAGAGTTTTCAAACTTTGAATATATACTTGTAGTTATCTGCTTCAAAGTGCTGAGATTTGTGTGCCACGCCCATTAGTAGGCTGGCAAATCGATAACATGTCGATACAACTCAAATCGCAAATCGATAAAAGGTGAATATTTCCAACAGTTTTAAACTAGTAAGCAGTTTTCCGATGACCTTGTTTAAAAATTTCGGCAACGCCCACAAATTAAAAAATCTACATTTTTCCAAAATAATAATTAAGACCGTGAACGAGTATTGCGCATCGGTGACGCTCGACTGCAACGTTCTTACAAGTTTTTTTTTGGGTCGAAGGGGATTATTAGTCTACCTATTAATTAGTGATCGATTTTCATGGTGAACACTATTATCTTAACTATCTTATTATCTTACTATCTTAACAGTAAGAGACATCAAATGTATACTGGACGTCATCACTGCCCCCATCCGAGCGGTCAAAGGGTGTCCACAGTGGTACTGTCTCCCCTTCTCTGATCCTTGTGATGAACTAATACTGAACCATCGGAGCTAGGCATCGTCACTTAAGGGTTTTGCAGATGCCCTGGCAATAATAGTCTCTAGAAAGTTCGGCACAAACAACAGATTTGATGCAAACGGCACTCAACGCGGACCTTGGATGGTGCACAGACATGGGTCTCAAAATCAACCCACAGTAGGCGATTATCGTTTCCGTCTCGTCACGGTACAACATCGATGTCGGATAGCTCTACATCGGTGAGACACCTGTAAAGCTCTCCAGTGAGGGGTGTAAATCTGGATGTGAGACTCACCAGGAACTCGCACTTAGACAACATGTTGACCAAAGATTATACTGTGCGGGCATGGGGTATGTTCTTTGGTAAAACAGGGGACTTGTAGGGTGTTAAGACTTAGGTCACTACCACAATTGCAGTGGCATTTCGCAATTGACGCTTTAAGAAATACACGGGTTTGTGTGTATGTCAAGTGAGCCGATAGACTGCTGTGGCCGCTGCTGTGAAATATTGGCAGGGTTGAATTTCGATGTTTTTCTTATTTAATGAGCAACGGGTGAGTTTTAATTGGGCGCAAAATGGACAAGCAACGATCGAAGCGGCAGTGGACGGAACTGGCGTTCGTGGACATGTGGAAGGGAATTTTGACAGGTCTGCGAGGGCCGCTTAAAAGCACTTATGTCTATCAAGAGATAGCCACCAGATTGGAGACACTGGGCGTGGAGTGCCAGGTGAGGTGAAAGCGATAATCGACACGTTCAAAAGGATATATTCGTATGTGTGTGTAGTGAATAATTGAGCAAAACAATTAGTGTATTAGTCATTTTAGCCAAAAAAGATCGAAAATTTGACCGTGCGGATAATCGCAATTGTCGTGGAAAAAATTGCCCAAATTCTCGGCAGTTTCAATATGTTTTGAGAGCTCAGTGACAGGTTAGTTGTTTTATTATTTATAAATTTTGCATTTAATATAACTATATTATATATACATTGCAGACGGATGCAGTTCGTATGTGGATGAAGGTGTGGCTGAAGATCTGCTATCACCAGACGTGGAAGCAAGCTGCTCCAACCGGATAAAAGGAAAACAAAATAGTTACAAAGCATATAAATGTATATATTTACAGCATACTGAAGCATCCGAAGCATTCCTGTCCATTCGAAAGTTATCTTCTCGCAGAGCTGAGCAAAGCGTTTCTTTAAATATACGTGTTAGTATGATATACCTAAGTATGTTGTTTTATTTAGTCGCATATTGCTACACCCCATTATTATTTTTCAGAACCCTTTTGTGGGTTGCGCTGGGCCTCTATAAAATACTTGATAGAGGAATGCACTCAAAATCGTTCTAGGGCGGACCTACGTCTGTTGGTGGTGGATGGAAGAAGTGTGCACTCACATAATTATCAGCGCATGAATGGCCAAAATGGAAGAGCGCATTTCTAATGTACATGAGAGCCAAGGGCAAAGATGCAGAGCCTGAGGTAAAGAAGATAGACACATTTTTATGGTTGGATGGTCCGAAAGGACGTAAGTGTATAATATTATTTATCCAAATGACGGAGCTGCAAGTGGCATGGTAGACACTATCCTGCCATCGGTAGAACCATCGTCATCATCCGCGGCAGCGAATGCTACTGGATCGCGCCATTATTGCCATGCATGAAAAAAAGTTGCAATTTAAACTACTGGAATCAAAATCAAGCAGCTGGAGGATATTATAATCAATTTCAATCAATAATTAATATAGTTTACAGTTGTTTGTCGCATAAAGCTTTTTTTATGCAAACATGAAACTATTTTATTAACAATAATGTTTCTTTAGACGACGAAAGTCGCGCGTACATTTGCTCTTCTTAGAAGTCGCACTCGAACTGGTTCAATGATTATCGATAAACATGTTTACATTCTGGTATTTTCATAAATGAGCAAGAATTAGCAGCGTTTCTATACATGATCAACAATTGGCAAGTTAACAGCAAATAAATCAAAAGATCTGTTGGATTTAATTTAGTTTGACCAAACATCCCGGCCTCTTTGAAAGGATCCGCTTTCAACATAATCAGGCTTCCGTAGGTAAGATGGCCAACTTATCCACTGGTCGACAGCAGCCGCCATTGGCTGTGCGGAGATGGACAACTCAAACATGACCAGGCACAAGCGATTCGACATGTCCCAGCCTCCATTGCTGCGGTGGAAGGCTGCTTTCTTGTATGGTTTCCATGGTCCCAACAGCGATGTTCGGCATCGACGATGTCCACTTGTGGGGTGCTCTGATATTGCGTCTTGCGTGGATCGATCAAACAAGAATTGTTTCAAGTCGTTGAGGTGATTCGCCGCTCCCACGAAGTTAGTTGCGTTGTCATAATAGATGCCCGTTGGCAGCGCTCATCGTGCTACCATTCGTTTAAGTGCGGCCAAAAATGCTTGTGTGGACAATTGGGAGACCACCTCGATGTGTACTGCTTTGGATACCAAACAAATGAATACGGCCAAATATGATTTTGTGGGAACTTTTCCTCGTATGCGAATATACGTATTTATTGGTACACAAAAGTTTATTCCGCAGCGCTGAAATGGGTGTTCGGGTCGAAGACGCTCCGCTGGTAATGATGCCATAAGTTGTTTTTCCAATTTGGGCCTATACCGAACGCATGCCAAGCAGGAGCGCACGATTCGATGCGCCAAATCCCTGGCGTTCACAATCCAGTATTTCAGCTGAATGCGTGCGAATAGAGCTTTGGGGCCAGCATGGCAATTACACATATGTAGGTGACGCACATAAAGCCAACGAAATGCGATATGTTGGGCAACAATAATGGATGTTTCTCGAAGTCCGCGAAGTCCCACTCTGATAAGTGGATATCCTGTGACACGATCTAGAAACGGGCTTAGAGACTTCAAGTGGCTTTTTAATGATTGAGATTTTGTAATTGGCGATAATCATCGACAAACGATAATTGCTGCTCAGAGATTCGATATCCCAGCGAAACGCGTTGTTCATGGGCTACGCTGTCAACAATAATATCAACACAGTTTCAAGGGCGGATCAACCACCGCAAATTTAATAAATACTGGCAGCGAAATGCTTATCGAAAGTTGCTGATGGATGCAGAATAACGTCACTCAAAAGTGAACTGGGAGCACAATTATGTGTTGCATTTTTATTTTTATGTATTTATTTATTTTTGTACTTTAAATTTGTAACTTAAATTCACGCAGATTAAAAAAAGTTTAGGCCAAATGACGGCCCACTTACATATTAGTTGGTCCTAGAAGGGCTGTATGTGCTACTACTACTGCTGCTGCTTCCCACGCCGCGGTCACGAATTCTCTCTATGATTCCCCGCTGCCGTCTATGAGTGACAATGTTCTTCGCTACCCAAGCCCGTTTTCGAGCTAGGTTGGTGACAAGTCGCTGCCCGCAGAGCTCCAGCGGTTTCGGTGTAACAAGGGAATTTTTATTGCGCTTGTGTCAATGACCGAAATTAGCGTAAATCAGGCACAGCTTTGTTATTCGGACTGGTGGGTCGATTATTTTATTTAATTTGACACTGAACAGCACAGAGTGACTCGCACTGGCAGATTGGTTCTTTACACTGCACAGCGTGTTTAAATTATAAAATGGCTCGAAATACGTTGGGCGCCAATTAAATATTTATTAAAACTCCAGTAGGTTTCAATTATTCATTATAATTTATTAATCATTTATTTATTAGCTTTTGCTTTGTTAGATTAAGAGTGAATACAATGTTGTATTGACGGTGAGGCTTAATTAAAACACTAGGTCGTTTGGACCAGTGAGTGAGTTCAATTACGTGAGAATATATTGGGCCGATGCGCCGCAGGCAAAAACCGAAATAAAACTAAACTAGGGAATACAAATGAAAGTTACTTAAGCTATTGAATACGATTCACAACGGCCGCTAGAATGCTTACCTCGTGCGCTGCCGTTGTGCAAGACATCCGGCCCAGAGCAATGTTAGCGTCTGTGGCTGATGTTATATCAAGTTACAATGAACTTGTGTTAACTTCTGTTAACTTGCACACATACATACATATGTATATGCACATTCATATGCGATTGTTTGTTCATGTATGTTTCTAAGCTGAGATTTTGACAGAGGCAATCAAAATACTGCTGCAGCTCGGTGGTAGAAGTGTTGCCTGGCGCGCTATTAGACGCAAGCTCGAATTTCGCTGTGTCAACGGAGATTTCATGCCGTTTATTTTTTTTTTTTACTTAACACAATTGGTGCAACTTAAATGCCGGGACATCCACTCTCAAAAAGCTTTCGCAGATCAACTGCAACCAACATTTGAAAGATATAGTTACCCTGTATCTCTTAGTCGGGCACTCCCGACTAGAGCCATCTTATTTATTTTGAGAGGTAACCTTAAATTTTTTCTCAATAATCAAGAATGCACAACCGATTTTAAAAATCTTTACGCTTGGCGTAAAGCTAATGAATAAATCATTAATCCGTCTCGTATACTCGTTCACGAAATTAAACTAGTATATTGGGCTTGTGCAATTTCCGTCATGCTTTCCGTCCATTTGTCCGGATGAATGCAACTTTTTTCGGTGCTATTGAAGCTAGAGTTTTCAAACTTTGAATATATACTTGTAGTTATCTGCTTCAAAGTGCTGAGATTTGTGTGCCACGCCCATTAGTAGGCTGGCAAATCGATAACATGTCGATACAACTCAAATCGCAAATCGATAAAAGGTGAATATTTCCAACAGTTTTAAACTAGTAAGCAGTTTTCCGATGACCTTGTTTAAAAATTTCGGCAACGCCCACAAATTAAAAAATCTACATTTTTCCAAAATAATAATTAAGACCGTGAACGAGTATTGCGCATCGGTGACGGTCGACTGCAACGGTCTTACAAGTTTTTTTTTGGGTCGAAGGGGATTATTAGTCTACCTTTTAATTAGTGATCGATTTTCATGGTGAACACTATTATCTTAACTATCTTATTATCTTACTATCTTAATAGTAAGAGACATCAAATGTATACTGGACGTCATCACTGCCCCCATCCGAGCGGTCAAAGGGTGTCCACAGTGGTACTGTCTCCCCTTCTCTGATCCTTGTGATGAACTAATACTGAAACCATCGGAGCTAGGCATCGTCACTTAAGGGTTTTGCAGATGCCCTGGCAATATTAGTCTCTAGAAAGTTCGGCACAAACAACAGATTTGATGCAAACGGCACTCAACGCGGACCTTGGATGGTGCACAGACATGGGTCTCAAAATCAACCCACAGTAGGCGATTATCGTTTCCGTCTCGTCACGGTACAACATCGATGTCGGATAGCTCTACATCGGTGAGACACCTGTAAAGCTCTCCAGTGAGGAGTGTAAATCTGGATGTGAGACTCACCAGGAACTCGCACTTAGACAACATGTTGACCAAAGATTATACTGTGCGGGCATAGGGTCTGTTCTTTGGTAAAACAGGGGACTTGTAGGGTGTTAAGACTTAGGTCTCTACCACAATTGCAGTGGCATTTCGCAATTGACGCTTTAAGAAATACACGGGTTTGTGTGTATGTCAAGTGAGCCGATAGACTGCTGTGGCCGCTGCTGTGAAATATTGGCAGGGTTGAGTTTCGATGTTTTTCTTATTTAATGAGCAACGGGTGAGTTTTGATCGAAGCGGCAGTGGATGGAACTGGCGTTCGTGGACATGTGGAAGGGAATTTTGACAGGTCTGCGAGGGCTTAAAAGCACTTATGTCCATCAAGAGATAGCCACCAGATTGGAGACACTGGGCGTGGAGTGCCAGGTGAGGTGAAAGCGATAATCGACACGTTCAAAAGGATATATTCGTATGTGTGTGTAGTGAATAATTAAGCAAAACAATTAGTGTATTAGTCATTTTAGCCAAAAAAGATCGAAAATTTGACCGTGCGGGTGATCGCCATTGACGTGGAAAAAATTGCCCAAATTCCCGGCAGTTTCAATATGTTTTGAGAGCTCAGTGACAGGTTAGTTGTTTTATTATTTATAAATTTTGCATTTAATATAACTATATTATATATACATTGCAGACGGATGCAGTTCGTATGTGGATGAAGGTGTGGCTGAAGATCTGCTATCACCAGACGTGAAAGCAAGCTGCTCCAACCGGATAAAAGGAAAACAAAATAGTTACAAAGCATATATATATGTATATATTTACAGCATACTGAAGCATCCGAAGCATTCCTGTCCATTCGAAAGTTATCTTCTCGCAGAGCTGAGCAAAGCGTTTCTTTAAATATACGTGTTAGTATGATATACCTAAGTATGCTGTTTTATTTAATCGCATATTGCTACACCTCATTGTTGCAAACATGAAACTATTTTATTAACAATAACGTTTCTTTAGACGACGAAAGTCGTGCGTTCATTTGCTCTTCTTAGAAGTCGCACTTGAACTGGTTCGTTCAATGATTATCGATAAACATGTTTACATTCTGGTATTTTCATAAATGAGCAAGAATTAGCAGCGTTTCTATACATGATCAACAATTGGCAAGTTAACAGCAAATAAATCAAAAGATCTGTTGGATTTAAATTAGTTTGACCAAACATCCCGGCCTCTTTGAAAGGATTCGCTTTCAACATAATCAGGCTTCCGTCGGTAAGATGGCCAACTTATGCACTGGTCGACAGCAGCCGCCATTGGCTATGCGGAGATGGACAACTCAAACATGACCAGGCACAAGCGTTTCGACACGTCCCAGCCTCCGTTGCTGCGGTGGAAGGTTGCTTTCTTGTATGATAACCATGGTCCCAACAGCGATGTTCGGCATCGACGATGTCCACTTGTGGGGTGCCCTGGGACAATACGTTGATATTGCGTCTTGCGTGGATCGATCAAACAAGAATTGTTTCAAGTCGTTGAGGTGATTCGCTGCCCGTTGGCAGCGCTCATCGTGCAACCATTCGTTTAAGTGCGGCCAAAAATGCTTGTGTGGACAATTGGGAGACCACCTCGATGTGTACTCCTTTGGATACCAAACAAATGAATACGGCCAAATATGATTTTGTGGGAACTTTTCCTGGTATGCGAATATACGTATTTATTGGTACACAAAAGTTTATTCTGCAGCGCTGAACTGGGTGTTCCGGTCGAAGACGCTCCGCTGGTAATTATCCCATAAGTTGTTTTTCCAATTTGGGCCTATACCGAACGCATGCCAAGCAGGAGCGCACGATTCGACGCGCCAAATTCCTGGCGTTCACAATCCAGTATTTCAGCCGAATGAGTGCGAATAGAGCTTTGGGGCCAGCATGGCAATTAAACATATGTAGGTGACGCACATAAAGCCAACGAAATGCGATATGCTGGGCAACAATAATGGATGTTTCTCGAAGTCCGCGAAGTCCCACTCTGATAAGTGGATATCCTGTGACACGATCTAGAAACGGGTTTAGAGACTTCAAGTGGCTTTTTAATGATTGAGATTTTGTAATTGGCGATAATCATCGACAAACGATAATTGCTGCTCAGAGATTCGATATCCCAGCGAAACGCGTTGTTCATGGGCTACGCTGTCAACAATAATATCAACACAGTTTCAAGGGCAGATCAACCACCGCAAATTTAATAAATACTGGCAGCGAAATGCTTATCGAAAGTTGCTGATGGATGCAGAATAACGTCACTCAAAAGTGAACTGGGAGCACAATTATGTGTTGCATTTTTATTTTTATGTATTTATTTATTTTTGTACTTTAAATTTGTAACTTAAATTCACGCAGATTAAAAAAAGTTTAGGCCAAATGACGGCCCACTTACATATTAGTTGGTCCTAGAAGGGCTGTATGTGCTACTACTACTGCTGCTGCTTCCCACGCCGCGGTCACGAATTCTCTCTATGATTCCCCGCTGCCGTCTATGAGTGACAATGTTCTTCGCTACCCAAACCCGCTTGCGAGCTAGGTTGGTGACAAGTCGCTGCCCGCAGAGCTCCAGCGGCTTCGGTGTAACAAGGGAATTTTTATTGCGCTTGTGTCAATGACCGAAATTAGCGTAAATCAGGCACAGCTTTGTTATTCGGACTGGTGGGTCGATTATTTTATTTAATTTGACACTGAACAGCACAGAGTGACTCGCACTGGCAGATTGGTTCTTTACACTGCACAGCGCAACGTGTTTAAATTATAAAATGGCTCGAAATACGTTGGGCGCCAATTAAATATTTATTAAAACTCCAGTAGGTTTCAATTATTCATTATAATTTATTAATCATTTATTTATTAGCTTTTGCTTTGTTAGATTAAGAGTGAATACAATGTTGTATTGACGGTGAGGCTTAATTAAAACACTAGGTCGTTTGGACCAGTGAGTGAGTTCAATTACGTGAGAATAAATTGGGCCGATGCGCCGCAGGCAAAAACCGAAATAAAACTAAACTAGGGAATACAAATGAAAGTTACTTAAGCTATTGAATACGATTCACAACGGCCGCTAGAATGCTTACCTCGTGCGCTGCCGTTGTGCAAGACATCCGGCCCAGAGCAATGTTAGCGTCTGTGGCTGGTGTTATATCAAGTTACAATGAACTTGTGTTAACTTCTGTTAACTTGCACACATACATACATATGTATATGCACATTCATATGCGATTGTTTGTTCATGTATGTTTCTAAGCTGAGATTTTGACAGAGGCAATCAAAATACTGCTGCAGCTCGGTGGTAGAAGTGTTGCCTGGCGCGCTATTAGACGCGAGTTCGAATCTCGCTGTGTCAACGGAGATTTCATGCCGTTTATTTTTTTTTTTTACTTAACACAATTGGTGCAACTTAAATGCCGGGACATCCACTCTCAAAAAGCTTTCGCAGATCAACTGCAACCAACATTTGAAAGATATAGTTACCCTGTATCTCTTAGTCGGGCACTCCCGACTAGAGCCATCTTATTTGTTTTGAGAGGTAACCTTAAATTTTTTCTCAATAATCAAGAATGCACAACCGATTTTAAAAATCTTTACGCTTGGCGTAAAGCTAATGAATAAATCATTAATCCGTCTTACACAAATTTTAATTTAAATGATTAGTTTTTATACTCGTTCACGAAATGAAACTAGTATATTGGGCTTGTGCAATTTCCGTCATGCTTTCCGTCCATTTGTCCGGATGAATGCAACTTTTTTCGGTGCTATTGAAGCTAGAGTTTTCAAACTTTGAATATATACTTGTAGTTATCTGCTTCAAAGTGCTGAGATTTGTGTGCCACGCCCATTAGTAGGCTGGCAAATCGATAACATGTCGATACAACTCAAATCGCAAATCGATAAAAGGTGAATATTTCCAACAGTTTTAAACTAGTAAGCAGTTTTCCGATGACCTTGTTTAAAAATTTCGGCAACGCCCACAAATTAAAAAATCTACATTTTTCCAAAATAATAATTAAGACCGTGAACGAGTATTGCGCATCGGTGACGCTCGACTGCAACGTTCTTACAAGTTTTTTTTTGGGTCGAAGGGGATTATTAGTCTACCTATTAATTAGTGATCGATTTTCATGGTGAACACTATTATCTTAACTATCTTATTATCTTACTATCTTAACAGTAAGAGACATCAAATGTATACTGGACGTCATCACTGCCCCCATCCGAGCGGTCAAAGGGTGTCCACAGTGGTACTGTCTCCCCTTCTCTGATCCTTGTGATGAACTAATACTGAACCATCGGAGCTAGGCATCGTCACTTAAGGGTTTTGCAGATGCCCTGGCAATAATAGTCTCTAGAAAGTTCGGCACAAACAACAGATTTGATGCAAACGGCACTCAACGCGGACCTTGGATGGTGCACAGACATGGGTCTCAAAATCAACCCACAGTAGGCGATTATCGTTTCCGTCTCGTCACGGTACAACATCGATGTCGGATAGCTCTACATCGGTGAGACACCTGTAAAGCTCTCCAGTGAGGGGTGTAAATCTGGATGTGAGACTCACCAGGAACTCGCACTTAGACAACATGTTGACCAAAGATTATACTGTGCGGGCATGGGGTATGTTCTTTGGTAAAACAGGGGACTTGTAGGGTGTTAAGACTTAGGTCACTACCACAATTGCAGTGGCATTTCGCAATTGACGCTTTAAGAAATACACGGGTTTGTGTGTATGTCAAGTGAGCCGATAGACTGCTGTGGCCGCTGCTGTGAAATATTGGCAGGGTTGAATTTCGATGTTTTTCTTATTTAATGAGCAACGGGTGAGTTTTAATTGGGCGCAAAATGGACAAGCAACGATCGAAGCGGCAGTGGACGGAACTGGCGTTCGTGGACATGTGGAAGGGAATTTTGACAGGTCTGCGAGGGCCGCTTAAAAGCACTTATGTCTATCAAGAGATAGCCACCAGATTGGAGACACTGGGCGTGGAGTGCCAGGTGAGGTGAAAGCGATAATCGACACGTTCAAAAGGATATATTCGTATGTGTGTGTAGTGAATAATTGAGCAAAACAATTAGTGTATTAGTCATTTTAGCCAAAAAAGATCGAAAATTTGACCGTGCGGATAATCGCAATTGTCGTGGAAAAAATTGCCCAAATTCTCGGCAGTTTCAATATGTTTTGAGAGCTCAGTGACAGGTTAGTTGTTTTATTATTTATAAATTTTGCATTTAATATAACTATATTATATATACATTGCAGACGGATGCAGTTCGTATGTGGATGAAGGTGTGGCTGAAGATCTGCTATCACCAGACGTGGAAGCAAGCTGCTCCAACCGGATAAAAGGAAAACAAAATAGTTACAAAGCATATAAATGTATATATTTACAGCATACTGAAGCATCCGAAGCATTCCTGTCCATTCGAAAGTTATCTTCTCGCAGAGCTGAGCAAAGCGTTTCTTTAAATATACGTGTTAGTATGATATACCTAAGTATGTTGTTTTATTTAGTCGCATATTGCTACACCCCATTATTATTTTTCAGAACCCTTTTGTGGGTTGCGCTGGGCCTCTATAAAATACTTGATAGAGGAATGCACTCAAAATCGTTCTAGGGCGGACCTACGTCTGTTGGTGGTGGATGGAAGAAGTGTGCACTCACATAATTATCAGCGCATGAATGGCCAAAATGGAAGAGCGCATTTCTAATGTACATGAGAGCCAAGGGCAAAGATGCAGAGCCTGAGGTAAAGAAGATAGACACATTTTTATGGTTGGATGGTCCGAAAGGACGTAAGTGTATAATATTATTTATCCAAATGACGGAGCTGCAAGTGGCATGGTAGACACTATCCTGCCATCGGTAGAACCATCGTCATCATCCGCGGCAGCGAATGCTACTGGATCGCGCCATTATTGCCATGCATGAAAAAAAGTTGCAATTTAAACTACTGGAATCAAAATCAAGCAGCTGGAGGATATTATAATCAATTTCAATCAATAATTAATATAGTTTACAGTTGTTTGTCGCATAAAGCTTTTTTTATGCAAACATGAAACTATTTTATTAACAATAACGTTTCTTTAGACGACGAAAGTCGCGCGTACATTTGCTCTTCTTAGAAGTCGCACTCGAACTGGTTCAATGATTATCGATAAACATTTACATTCTGGTATTTTCATAAATGAGCAAGAATTAGCAGCGTTTCTATACATGATCAACAATTGGCAAGTTAACAGCAAATAAATCAAAAGATCTGTTGGATTTAATTTAGTTTGACCAAACATCCCGGCCTCTTTGAAAGGATCCGCTTTCAACATAATCAGGCTTCCGTAGGTAAGATGGCCAACTTATGCACTGGTCGACAGCAGCCGCCATTGGCTGTGCGGAGATGGACAACTCAAACATGACCAGGCACAAGCGATTCGACACGTCCCAGCCTCCATTGCTGCGGTGGAAGGCTGCTTTCTTGTATGGTTTCCATGGTCCCAACAGCGATGTTCGGCATCGACGATGTCCACTTGTGGGGTGCTCTGATATTGCGTCTTGCGTGGATCGATCAAACAAGAATTGTTTCAAGTCGTTGAGGTGATTCGCCGCTCCCACGAAGTTAGTTGCGTTGTCATAATAGATGCCCGTTGGCAGCGCTCATCGTGCTACCATTCGTTTAAGTGCGGCCAAAAATGCTTGTGTGGACAATTGGGAGACCACCTCGATGTGTACTGCTTTGGATACCAAACAAATGAATACGGCCAAATATGATTTTGTGGGAACTTTTCCTCGTATGCGAATATACGTATTTATTGGTACACAAAAGTTTATTCCGCAGCGCTGAAATGGGTGTTCGGGTCGAAGACGCTCCGCTGGTAATGATGCCATAAGTTGTTTTTCCAATTTGGGCCTATACCGAACGCATGCCAAGCAGGAGCGCACGATTCGATGCGCCAAATCCCTGGCGTTCACAATCCAGTATTTCAGCTGAATGCGTGCGAATAGAGCTTTGGGGCCAGCATGGCAATTACACATATGTAGGTGACGCACATAAAGCCAACGAAATGCGATATGTTGGGCAACAATAATGGATGTTTCTCGAAGTCCGCGAAGTCCCACTCTGATAAGTGGATATCCTGTGACACGATCTAGAAACGGGCTTAGAGACTTCAAGTGGCTTTTTAATGATTGAGATTTTGTAATTGGCGATAATCATCGACAAACGATAATTGCTGCTCAGAGATTCGATATCCCAGCGAAACGCGTTGTTCATGGGCTACGCTGTCAACAATAATATCAACACAGTTTCAAGGGCGGATCAACCACCGCAAATTTAATAAATACTGGCAGCGAAATGCTTATCGAAAGTTGCTGATGGATGCAGAATAACGTCACTCAAAAGTGAACTGGGAGCACAATTATGTGTTGCATTTTTATTTTTATGTATTTATTTATTTTTGTACTTTAAATTTGTAACTTAAATTCACGCAGATTAAAAAAAGTTTAGGCCAAATGACGGCCCACTTACATATTAGTTGGTCCTAGAAGGGCTGTATGTGCTACTACTACTGCTGCTGCTTCCCACGCCGCGGTCACGAATTCTCTCTATGATTCCCCGCTGCCGTCTATGAGTGACAATGTTCTTCGCTACCCAAACCCGTTTTCGAGCTAGGTTGGTGACAAGTCGCTGCCCGCAGAGCTCCAGCGGTTTCGGTGTAACAAGGGAATTTTTATTGCGCTTGTGTCAATGACCGAAATTAGCGTAAATCAGGCACAGCTTTGTTATTCGGACTGGTGGGTCGATTATTTTATTTAATTTGACACTGAACAGCACAGAGTGACTCGCACTGGCAGATTGGTTCTTTACACTGCACAGCGTGTTTAAATTATAAAATGGCTCGAAATACGTTGGGCGCCAATTAAATATTTATTAAAACTCCAGTAGGTTTCAATTATTCATTATAATTTATTAATCATTTTTTTATTAGCTTTTGCTTTGTTAGATTAAGAGTGAATACAATGTTGTATTGACGGTGAGGCTTAATTAAAACACTAGGTCGTTTGGACCAGTGAGTGAGTTCAATTACGTGAGAATATATTGGGCCGATGCGCCGCAGTCAAAAACCGAAATAAAACTAAACTAGGGAATACAAATAAAAGTTACTTAAGTTATTGAATACGATTCACAACGGCCGCTAGAATGCTTACCTCGTGCGCTGCCGTTGTGCAAGACATCCGGCCCAGAGCAATGTTAGCGTCTGTGGCTGATGTTATATCAAGTTACAATGAACTTGTGTTAACTTCTGTTAACTTGCACACATACATACATATGTATATGCACATTCATATGCGATTGTTTGTTCATGTATGTTTCTAAGCTGAGATTTTGACAGAGGCAATCAAAATACTGCTGCAGCTCGGTGGTAGAAGTGTTGCCTGGCGCGCTATTAGACGCAAGCTCGAATCTCGCTGTGTCAACGGAGATTTCATGCCGTTTATTTTTTTTTTTTACTTAACACAATTGGTGCAACTTAAATGCCGGGACATCCACTCTCAAAAAGCTTTCGCAGATCAACTGCAACCAACATTTGAAAGATATAGTTACCCTGTATCTCTTAGTCGGGCACTCCCGACTAGAGCCATCTTATTTGTTTTGAGAGGTAACCTTAAATTTTTTCTCAATAATCAAGAATGCACAACCGATTTTAAAAATCTTTACGCTTGGCGTAAAGCTAATGAATAAATCATTAATCCGTCTTACACAAATTTTAATTTAAATGATTAGTTTTTATACTCGTTCACGAAATGAAACTAGTATATTGGGCTTGTGCAATTTCCGTCATGCTTTCCGTCCATTTGTCCGGATGAATGCAACTTTTTTCGGTGCTATTGAAGCTAGAGTTTTCAAACTTTGAATATATACTTGTAGTTATCTGCTTCAAAGTGCTGAGATTTGTGTGCCACGCCCATTAGTAGGCTGGCAAATCGATAACATGTCGATACAACTCAAATCGCAAATCGATAAAAGGTGAATATTTCCAACAGTTTTAAACTAGTAAGCAGTTTTCCGATGACCTTGTTTAAAAATTTCGGCAACGCCCACAAATTAAAAAATCTACATTTTTCCAAAATAATAATTAAGACCGTGAACGAGTATTGCGCATCGGTGACGCTCGACTGCAACGTTCTTACAAGTTTTTTTTTGGGTCGAAGGGGATTATTAGTCTACCTATTAATTAGTGATCGATTTTCATGGTGAACACTATTATCTTAACTATCTTATTATCTTACTATCTTAACAGTAAGAGACATCAAATGTATACTGGACGTCATCACTGCCCCCATCCGAGCGGTCAAAGGGTGTCCACAGTGGTACTGTCTCCCCTTCTCTGATCCTTGTGATGAACTAATACTGAACCATCGGAGCTAGGCATCGTCACTTAAGGGTTTTGCAGATGCCCTGGCAATAATAGTCTCTAGAAAGTTCGGCACAAACAACAGATTTGATGCAAACGGCACTCAACGCGGACCTTGGATGGTGCACAGACATGGGTCTCAAAATCAACCCACAGTAGGCGATTATCGTTTCCGTCTCGTCACGGTACAACATCGATGTCGGATAGCTCTACATCGGTGAGACACCTGTAAAGCTCTCCAGTGAGGAGTGTAAATCTGGATGTGAGACTCACCAGGAACTCGCACTTAGACAACATGTTGACCAAAGATCATACTGTGCGGGCATGGGGTATGTTCTTTGGTAAAACAGGGGACTTGTAGGGTGTTAAGACTTAGGTCACTACCACAATTGCAGTGGCATTTCGCAATTGACGCTTTAAGAAATACACGGGTTTGTGTGTATGTCAAGTGAGCCGATAGACTGCTGTGGCCGCTGCTGTGAAATATTGGCAGGGTTGAATTTCGATGTTTTTCTTATTTAATGAGCAACGGGTGAGTTTTAATTGGGCGCAAAATGGACAAGCAACGATCGAAGCGGCAGTGGACGGAACTGGCGTTCGTGGACATGTGGAAGGGAATTTTGACAGGTCTGCGAGGGCCGCTTAAAAGCACTTATGTCTATCAAGAGATAGCCACCAGATTGGAGACACTGGGCGTGGAGTGCCAGGTGAGGTGAAAGCGATAATCGACACGTTCAAAAGGATATATTCGTATGTGTGTGTAGTGAATAATTGAGCAAAACAATTAGTGTATTAGTCATTTTAGCCAAAAAAGATCGAAAATTGGACCGTGCGGATAATCGCAATTGTCGTGGAAAAAATTGCCCAAATTCTCGGCAGTTTCAATATGTTTTGAGAGCTCAGTGACAGGTTAGTTGTTTTATTATTTATAAATTTTGCATTTAATATAACTATATTATATATACATTGCAGACGGATGCAGTTCGTATGTGGATGAAGGTGTGGCTGAAGATCTGCTATCACCAGACGTGGAAGCAAGCTGCTCCAACCGGATAAAAGGAAAACAAAATAGTTACAAAGCATATATATGTATATATTTACAGCATACTGAAGCATCCGAAGCATTCCTGTCCATTCGAAAGTTATCTTCTCGCAGAGCTGAGCAAAGCGTTTCTTTAAATATACGTGTTAGTATGATATACCTAAGTATGTTGTTTTATTTAGTCGCATATTGCTACACCCCATTATTATTTTTCAGAACCCTTTTGTGGGTTGCGCTGGGCCTCTATAAAATACTTGATAGAGGAATGCACTCAAAATCGTTCTAGGGCGGACCTACGTCTGTTGGTGGTGGATGGAAGAAGTGTGCACTCACATAATTATCAGCGCATGAGTGGCCAAAATGGAAGAGCGCATTTCTAATGTACATGAGAGCCAAGGGCAAAGATGCAGAGCCTGAGGTAAAGAAGATAGACACATTTTTATGGTTGGATGGTCCGAAAGGACGTAAGTGTATAATATTATTTATCCAAATGACGGAGCTGCAAGTGGCATGGTAGACACTATCCTGCCATCGGTAGAACCATCGTCATCATCCGCGGCAGCGAATGCTACTGGATCGCGCCATTATTGCCATGCATGAAAAAAAGTTGCAATTTAAACTACTGGAATCAAAATCAAGCAGCTGGAGGATATTATAATCAATTTCAATCAATAATTAATATAGTTTACAGTTGTTTGTCGCATAAAGCTTTTTTTATGCAAACATGAAACTATTTTATTAACAATAACGTTTCTTTAGACGACGAAAGTCGCGCGTACATTTGCTCTTCTTAGAAGTCGCACTCGAACTGGTTCAATGATTATCGATAAACATGTTTACATTCTGGTATTTTCATAAATGAGCAAGAATTAGCAGCGTTTCTATACATGATCAACAATTGGCAAGTTAACAGCAAATAAATCAAAAGATCTGTTGGATTTAATTTAGTTTGACCAAACATCCCGGCCTCTTTGAAAGGATCCGCTTTCAACATAATCAGGCTTCCGTAGGTAAGATGGCCAACTTATGCACTGGTCGACAGCAGCCGCCATTGGCTGTGCGGAGATGGACAACTCAAACATGACCAGGCACAAGCGATTCGACACGTCCCAGCCTCCATTGCTGCGGTGGAAGGCTGCTTTCTTGTATGGTTTCCATGGTCCCAACAGCGATGTTCGGCATCGACGATGTCCACTTGTGGGGTGCTCTGATATTGCGTCTTGCGTGGATCGATCAAACAAGAATTGTTTCAAGTCGTTGAGGTGATTCGCCGCTCCCACGAAGTTAGTTGCGTTGTCATAATAGATGCCCGTTGGCAGCGCTCATCGTGCTACCATTCGTTTAAGTGCGGCCAAAAATGCTTGTGTGGACAATTGGGAGACCACCTCGATGTGTACTGCTTTGGATACCAAACAAATGAATACGGCCAAATATGATTTTGTGGGAACTTTTCCTCGTATGCGAATATACGTATTTATTGGTACACAAAAGTTTATTCCGCAGCGCTGAAATGGGTGTTCGGGTCGAAGACGCTCCGCTGGTAATGATGCCATAAGTTGTTTTTCCAATTTGGGCCTATACCGAACGCATGCCAAGCAGGAGCGCACGATTCGATGCGCCAAATCCCTGGCGTTCACAATCCAGTATTTCAGCTGAATGCGTGCGAATAGAGCTTTGGGGCCAGCATGGCAATTACACATATGTAGGTGACGCACATAAAGCCAACGAAATGCGATATGTTGGGCAACAATAATGGATGTTTCTCGAAGTCCGCGAAGTCCCACTCTGATAAGTGGATATCCTGTGACACGATCTAGAAACGGGCTTAGAGACTTCAAGTGGCTTTTTAATGATTGAGATTTTGTAATTGGCGATAATCATCGACAAACGATAATTGCTGCTCAGAGATTCGATATCCCAGCGAAACGCGTTGTTCATGGGCTACGCTGTCAACAATAATATCAACACAGTTTCAAGGGCGGATCAACCACCGCAAATTTAATAAATACTGGCAGCGAAATGCTTATCGAAAGTTGCTGATGGATGCAGAATAACGTCACTCAAAAGTGAACTGGGAGCACAATTATGTGTTGCATTTTTATTTTTATGTATTTATTTATTTTTGTACTTTAAATTTGTAACTTAAATTCACGCAGATTAAAAAAAGTTTAGGCCAAATGACGGCCCACTTACATATTAGTTGGTCCTAGAAGGGCTGTATGTGCTACTACTACTGCTGCTGCTTCCCACGCCGCGGTCACGAATTCTCTCTATGATTCCCCGCTGCCGTCTATGAGTGACAATGTTCTTCGCTACCCAAACCCGTTTTCGAGCTAGGTTGGTGACAAGTCGCTGCCCGCAGAGCTCCAGCGGTTTCGGTGTAACAAGGGAATTTTTATTGCGCTTGTGTCAATGACCGAAATTAGCGTAAATCAGGCACAGCTTTGTTATTCGGACTGGTGGGTCGATTATTTTATTTAATTTGACACTGAACAGCACAGAGTGACTCGCACTGGCAGATTGGTTCTTTACACTGCACAGCGTGTTTAAATTATAAAATGGCTCGAAATACGTTGGGCGCCAATTAAATATTTATTAAAACTCCAGTAGGTTTCAATTATTCATTATAATTTATTAATCATTTTTTTATTAGCTTTTGCTTTGTTAGATTAAGAGTGAATACAATGTTGTATTGACGGTGAGGCTTAATTAAAACACTAGGTCGTTTGGACCAGTGAGTGAGTTCAATTACGTGAGAATATATTGGGCCGATGCGCCGCAGTCAAAAACCGAAATAAAACTAAACTAGGGAATACAAATGAAAGTTACTTAAGCTATTGAATACGATGCACAACGGCCGCTAGAATGCTTACCTCGTGCGCTGCCGTTGTGCAAGACATCCGGCCCAGAGCAATGTTAGCGTTTGTGGCTGGTGTTATATCAAGTTACAATGAACTTGTGTTAACTTCTGTTAACTTGCACACATACATACATATGTATATGCACATTCATATGCGATTGTTTGTTCATGTATGTTTCTAAGCTGAGATTTTGACAGAGGCAATCAAAATACTGCTGCAGCTCGGTGGTAGAAGTGTTGCCTGGCGCGCTATTAGACGCGAGTTCGAATCTCGCTGTGTCAACGGAGATTTCATGCCGTTTATTTTTTGTTTTTCTTAACACAATTGGTGCAACTTAAATGCCGGGACATCCACTCTCAAAAAGCTTTCGCAGATCAACTGCAACCAACATTTGAAAGATATAGTTACCCTGTATCTCTTAGTCGGGCACTCCCGACTAGAGCCATCTTATTTGTTTTGAGAGGTAACCTTAAATTTTTTCTCAATAATCAAGAATGCACAACCGATTTTAAAAATCTTTACGCTTGGCGTAAAGCTAATGAATAAATCTATTAATCAGTCTTACACAAATTTTAATTTAAATGATTAGTTTTTATACTCGTTCACGAAATGAAACTAGTATATTGGGCTTGTGCAATTTCCGTCATGCTTTCCGTTCATTTGTCCGGATGAATGCAATTTTTTTCGGTGCTATTGAAGCTAGAGTTTTCAAACTTTGAATATATACTTGTGTTATCTGCTTCAAAGTGCTAAGATTTGTGTGCCACGCCCATTAGTAGGCTGGCAAATCGATAACATGTCGATACAACTCAAATCGCAAATCGATAAAAGGTGAATATTTCCAACAGTTTTAAACTAGTAAGCAGTTTTCCGATGACCTTGTTTAAAAATTTCGGCAACGCCCACAAATTAAAAAATCTACATTTTTCCAAAATAATAAATAAGACCGTGAACGAGTATTGCGCATCGGTGACGCCCGACTACAACGTTCTTACAAGTTTTTTTTGGGTCGAAGGGGATTATTAGTCTACCTATTAATTGGTGATCGATTTTCATGGTGAACACTATTATCTTAACTATCTTATTATCTTACTATCTTAACAGTAAGAGACATCAAATGTATACTGGACGTCATCACTGCCCCCATCCGAGCTGTCAAAGGGTGTCCACAGTGGTACTGTCTCCCCTTCTCTGATCCTTGTGATGAACTAATACTGAAACTATTGGAGCTAGGCATCGTCACTTAAGGGTTTTGCAGATGCCCTAGCAATAATAGTCTTTAGAAAGTTCGGCACAAACAACAGATTTGATTCCGTCTCGTCACGGTACAACATCGATGTCGGATAGCTCTACATCGGTGAGACACCTGTAAAGCTCTCCAGTGAGGAGTGTAAATCTGGATGTGAGACTCACCAGGAACTCGCACTTAGACAACACGTTGACCAAAGATCATACTATGCGGGCATGGGGTATGTTCTTTGGTAAAACAGGGGACTTGTAGGGTGTTAAGACTTAGGTCACTACCACAATTGCAGTGGCATTTCGCAATTGACGCTTTAAGAAATACACGGGTTTGTGTGTATGTCAAGTGAGCCGATAGTCTGCTGCGAAATATTGGCAGGGTTGAATTTCGATGTTTTTCTTATTTAATGAGCAACGGGTGAGTTTTAATTGGGCGCAAAGTGGACAAGCAACGATCGAAGCGGCAGTGGACGGAACTGGCGTTCGTGGACATGTGGAAGGGAATTTTGACAGGTCTGCGAGGGCCGCTTAAAAGCACTTATGTCTATCAAGAGATAGCCACCAGATTGGAGACACTGGGCGTGGAGTGCCAGGTGAGGTGAAAGCGATAATCGACACGTTCAAAAGGATATATTCGTATGTGTGTGTAGTGAATAATTGAGCAAAACAATTAGTGTATTAGTCATTTTAGCCAAAAAAGATCGATAATTTGACCTTGCGGATAATCGCCATTGACGTGGAAAAAATTGCCCAAATTCCCGGCAGTTTCAATATGTTTTGAGAGCTCAGTGACAGGTTAGTTGTTTTATTATTTATAAATTTTGCATTTAATATAACTATATTATATATACATTGCAGACGGATGCAGTTCGTATGTGGATGAAGGCGTGGCTGAAGATCTGCTATCACCAGACGTGGAAGCAAGCTGCTCCAACCGGATAAAAGGAAAACAAAACAGTTACAAAGCATATCTCCTCTTGTCTTTATATATATATGTATATATTTGCAGCATACTGAAGTATCCGAAGCATTCCTGTCCATTCGAAAGTTATCTTCTCGCAGAACTGAGCAAAGCGTTTCTTTAAATATACGTGTTAGTATGATATACCTAAGTATGTTGTTTTATTTAGTCGCATATTGCTACACCTCATTATTATTTTTCAGAACCCTTTTGTGGGTTGCGCTGGGCCTCTATAAAATACTTGGTAGAGGAATGCACTCAAAATCGTTCTAGGGCGGACCTACGTCTGTTGGTGGTGGATGGAAGAACTGTGCACTCACATAATTATCAGCGCATGAGTGGCCGAAATGGAAGAGCGCATTTCTAATGTACATGAGAGCCAAGGGCAAAGATGCAGAGCCTTAGGTAAAGAAGATAGACACGTTTCTATGGTTGGATAGTCCGAAACGACGTAAATGTATAATATTATTTATCCAAATGACGGAGCTGCAAGTGGCATGGTAGACACTATCCTGCCGTCGGTAGAACCATCGTCGTCATCTGCGGCAGCGAATGCTACTGGATCGCCTCATTATTGCCATGCATGAAAAAAAGTTGCAATTAAAACTACTGGAATCAAAATCAAGCAGCTGGAGGATATTATAATCAATTTCAATCAATAATTAATATAATTTACAGTTGTTTGTTGCATAAAGCTTTTTTTATTTTATTAACAATAACGTTTCTTTAGACGACGAAAGTCGCGCGTACATTTGCTCTTCTTAGAAGTCGCACTCGAACTGGTTCGTTCAATGATTATCGATAAACATGTTTACATTCTGGTATTTTTAGAAATGAGCAAGAAGTAGCAAAAGATAATTGCTGCTCAGAGATTCGATATCCCACAAATGCTGACGATGTTTTAGTCAATGTAAACCAATTTATAAATTCCTCCAAAAATATGCAGCATATGGTTTGTCAGGGAATATTCCTCTAATTTTGTTGTAGATTTGTGCCAACAAATGTGACCCCCATGGATATAGGTTGGGAAGCGATTTCTTTTTCACTGAAGCCAGGCCGTTTCCGTACACACGTTAATACAACAGCCGTACGCCCGTATCGCGGCTTCGCAGAATCCGTGCAATTGAAGCGATATTGGGTTGAACTGGATACAGTAACGAGGTACAGCTAACGATGAAATAGTTTGAAATGATTCCAATCACCTTTTCCGGGCCAGTTCTGGGTGCTGTGGAACAGATTCATCCCATGTAAGCCCTGCGAGCCAGAGCTCCTGTAACATGATTTAGCGATGATCACGAGTGGTGACACAAGTCCAAGAGGGTCGAACAAAGCTGATGTGATGGACAAAATGGTCCTCTTGGTGATGGTCGAAGAAACGAGTTTTGGTTTGAATGTCTGATGTCTGGCTGATTTATATGCGAAGTGATGCAGAGATCCAACGATAATTCGAATGTTAACAATCTAGATTTTATTGATGCGGTTGTTAGAGAGGTAACGTCTTTATGCGCATGGCCAATGCTGCGAGATTGCACCTTGTGTCTCTCTTTTTGTAGACGAAGCTTCTGAGCGAATACATCGATGAAAAAGTTTACCTGAGAACATGAGTCCAAAAGAACACGACCAAATCTGTAAGTTCCAGTTGCATCCTTGACTAGGACCATAGCAGTTTCTAAGATAATTTGAGGATGATTACGAATGTCGATTAGCGAATGAATATGTGCCACTGCTTCTGTGGCTGGCAATGAACTTGGTTGTGGCTGTCTTGTTTTTTGTGCATTGTTGTTATGTAACAAAGAATGGTGCGAACTATTACAATGACGATAGGGATTTGTTGAAGGGCAACTAGCCATTTGATGACCTCTTGAAAGACAATTTAGACACAGCCGATGCCGTTTTACGACACCAAAACGTTGCAGAACCTGCAGTGCCTTAAATTGATCGCACGCCATCAGCTTATGCGCTGAGTTTGAGCACAGCATACAATCAGCAATGGTAAGAGCGAACGCTGAAATATGACCCTTGCCATGAATGCGATTCTGCTTCGATTGGTTCTGGGTAGATGCTGGATAGCAGAAACTGACAATGACACTCCAGTATTTTCATGCACTGTTGAACAATGCAGAAGTATTATCAATTATTGAACATAACTGATTGGCGTTTAATAAATATGTTGAAGGCAGTTTGAAAATCGACGAAACACTTTACGTAAATATCAAAGCTGGCTTGTCATACCACGACTTCAATCTTTTTAAACCCTTGGAATAGTTCTCATTGGTAACTGGAAATGTTAAACTTGTTAAACAGTTGAGCAAATAGTTGAATTTCTCAAAGCTTGTTATCAGCTCTCCGTTCACGAGTTGATTAAAGGAGCAACTGAAGGTTTTATATTCCGAATGATTGCCATCAAAGGTGGGCAAAGCCAAGCGAGGTAGTCGAGATGGCTGAGAATGATACGAAACAGGTGGTGCGGCAGCATCCAAGACTGTATTATTAAAGTCTTCGCCGAGCAAATTCTTAATTGCCAATTTTCGATTTCCTATTACACAGCTAATGATTGCTTAAAATACGATTCCCAAATGACTAAAAGGGATTGAAGTTCAGCCGATGATCTTTTGCAGTCCTCTCTAGCTTGTCCAATCGACCAAAGTTTTAATGCGCGAAATGTTCCTTTTAATGTTTGCCCGCTGGCGTTTGTAATCTTCCCATAACTGCAACATGTGCGAAAAATGTGCAACAAGATCGAAACGAAGAAAGAGTATTTTCCTAGAAGCAACGGTTGGTAACGGACCTAACCTCTACGTGTTCCAGCAAAGAACGACGAAATATGTGTATGTATGTATGAGTATGAGCTGCAACGGCATCGATCGCCGAGGCAACTCTTACACAAGCGAACAAAGTACAAATCTGATATGAACTACTAAAGGCAGTGACTGAAGTGACGATTGCCAGCAGAATCTGGCCGTTTTAGTAGCAGCGATGAATGCGATGAATGAAGCGAATTCTATGGAGTCGATTACGATGGAAGCAACGATACGATTAACGGAGATTTCTCGTGTGAGCGAATATAGCGAATTTAACGGCGAATGCAGACAAGACGCACAACGAAAGTTCTGTACGTCACGTAGACACCAAAATGAGCAAAAGAGTTACAGCACATTAACCGTTACTTCAGGCAGCGTGTAGGCACATGTGCAAATACTAATTCCCCTTTACGAAGGTTGCGAAGAGATTTGTTAACTATTTTAAGAAATCGAGATTAGCTTAATGTTATAATCACTGCAAGCTATTTGAATTCGCGTCGATTGGTTTGTACTTGTACTTATGCGTGTACATGAACACACCGAACTTGCAAATATGATGATATGCGACATATTCCACACAATTGTTATTAATTTATTTAAACACTGCCCCACGTTGGGCTCCAAAATGTTTGTTGCATAATGCTTTTTTTAAAACAAACATGAAACTTCAGATCAGGGCGGTGTTTAAACTATTTTATGAATATGGTTTCTTTAGACGACGAAAGTCGCGCGTACATTTGCTCTTTTAGAAGTGGAACTCGAATTGGTTCCTTCAATGATTATCGATAAACATGTTAACATTCTGGTATTTACATAAATGAGCAAGAATTAGCAGAGTTTCTATATATAATCAACAATTGGCAAGTTAACAGCAAATAAATCAAAAGATCTGTTGGATTCAAATTAGTTTGCCCAAACAACAGTCGTAAAGCATGTAACTTAGCAACCAAAAGCACAGAACTTTGAAAAATCAACGTATTAAATAAAATTTGTTACGGAGTACAAAGTAACAAGGGAACAGTAGAAAATCAAGCAATTAACGTACTTGATCGTCGTTGTTATAATTGCGGGCCGTATTGCACAAAACCACCTGACACCGGACAACATGTTATGAGTGTTGAAGATCAAATATTACAAGCAGTGAAAGAAGCGAGTGGATAACAACAAAAACAACAAAAAGGAGGTCGAACCCAAGCGAACAATAAATTGGTTAGAGTCAGGTTAACACAAAATAGAACAAGGTAAAAATAAAAATAATAATAAGAAAACCAGTAAGAGCGCTGCAGTCGGGCATAACCGACTTTGCAATTTTATGAATTTGTGTTGTTAGAGGAGGTCATAAGTAAACTACTTACTAAATTTGGTGACACTACCTCTAAAATTGTGAGAGATATGGATTTTCGCGGCTTATCCGCCCCAAAGATCCCATATGGATTTTTACAGATTTGCCACGCCTCCAGTTATCGTATCCAAAACATTTTTTTGTGCGATCTTTAGAGGAGATTATTAGAAATCTGTCTGAAAACATTATGTACCTAGCTTTAAAACAGAGAGAAATATTCTAGAGGGCCTGAGCGGGAATTAGGCCCTAATTTTGGGAGAGGTGACCAGGCTCTAGCTTTACAATTGTGGAAAACATACACATGTTACCGATTTGTGCTTTCAGGTATATACATTTTTGCGATTACGGGGGCAGGGGTTGCGCGATCGGGTTTCTGTGATGTTTGGGGGAACATTCCAGTAATACATATTTCAAATGTGGTGATTATAGTTAAAAAACTGGAAGATCTAGGCTTTATTAATTTAATTATTAAGTTTGAAAGTTTAACTGTTATTATCGAATATGCTAAATGGTGTAAAGCATTAATTATTATTATTTCATTTGGTATCGATACATAAGTATAAAACGACGATCGACTCTGAATTTGGATCGCCGAGAACGAAGATGTAAAAAAAGAAGCGCAGCGAATTAAAATAAAGTTTTGTATTGATTTTATTAATTGCTGCAATGTAAACGGTCCTTCGAGTCGGATCTTTAACGCGAGAAATACAGTCCTATACAATATTCAAAACATGGCAATTATCAGCGAAATCAAAACAAAATTTAGAAAGTTGGAAAACTTTGCAATTTTGTTACAGAAAACTTCGTGAAGCGTGGTCTTCGTAAATATAATGGCTACCAATACGACGAAGAATAAAAACAACAACAGTATGCATATTCCCCTCAAAATTGTCGACGCATTTTCATACAGTCATCAAAACGAATTCATAATGGGACCACAAGCAAGAGCTGGAAATTCTACAAATTGGAGCATTAGATGATGAAAACGTACAGATTCAAAAGGAAATCTGTAACAAAGAAACATAAATGCTTGATTAAAAGAGTCAGCTAAATAACGCATCAAATGAAGGTGCCTCACCAGACTTAATCGAAGAACAAACCGAAGTAGTACAACGGATGGCATTGAAGTTGAAGGTTTTGCACGCACGTGCTGAAGCTTTGGTGAGTAAAAAACATTTCTGAACATCACTGCAGCACTAAGTCGTTGGACGTCTCCTCTCTTTCCATTGCATCGCACAAGTGTTCAAAATCAGGACAATCAACAAAATGAACAGCTTTAAGCCAATCATATAAATCAGTTGCCTTGGAGCGGAAGCCGGTCTGGTCGAAAATGCGACAAAAACAGGCATCCCCAATACTTCCTGATATTAATCAACAAAACACTGTCGTCAATATGCTAGCCAGGCAATTTCTTGGCAACAAGCACATTGAATTCGATGGATCGATGGATTTTTAGGAATTTAATTGTTCACAAAACCTAAATTCGACGCTGGATTATGTGAGATGCAAATTTATCGATACGGAAAAACTTCTTGCAATACTCATTGATCGACTGGATGAGAGCTATCTCCGTGTGTGGGGATTGTTCTTAAACTAGGGAATAAGATCAGCTGAATGCGACTTTAATACCTTTGCCGAATGGACTCAACTACAATCAAGCTTGTATCAAGATATAAGTTTTTACAAAAAGACGAGCGACATCAACAACAAGGTAAATGCAGCAAACCAACCAAAACGAGTTTAAAAGGAACCATCAAAAAATGCTAATCGGGAAAAATCAAAATTCGTAGTATGTGATGGAGAAAAACACTCGCTCGACAAATCTAGGAAATTTATTTCAGTTGGTGTTAAAAGGCAATGGGACTTCGGAAGCAAAACTTCTGCCTGTTATTGTTATCTGAAATTCCACAAGGGGCAATATATGCAGCGTGCAAAGTGCAACATTGACAATTGTGAGCGATACCATCATCGCTTGCTACATAAACCAAAGACGTCCACAGAACCGACAAACAGAGTGGAGTTTAGTAGATGCATACAAGAAAGTACTCAACAGGTGCTGCTCAAAATGTTGCCTGTAACTTTGTACGGGCCTAAAGGAAAAAAGCAAATACTTGCGTTCCTGGATGAAGGAACTGCAATGTTGGACATGGGTATAGCACGAGAAGTCGGAATACAGCGAGAAAATGAACAATTCTGTTTTGGTTGGACAGGCGGATTGTATCGTTATGAGTAAAATTTCGGGACTGCAAATACAAATTAGCAGCGGAAGCCAAAAATATGACGTACCAAATATTCGCTTAATAAAGGACCTACCCCTTTCCTACTCAGCAAGTCAACTCCCAGAAAATACAAGAACAATATCCGTACACAAAAATAGTAAATTTACATAAGCTCGATAATACTAAGACTATGCTTCTGGTTGGACAACAACATGGAAAATTAATCACATAACAAACAATCATGTCAAAGACGAAACTTGGGTTGGTTATGTATGGTCCTGTAAAAATAAAAGTAACGGGATTAAGTCCTGCAGGCTTGCAGGATATGCTGAAAAGCCAGTTCAGCTTGGAGGGATTTGGTGTTTCCGCAACTAAAGTGGAAAAACTAAATCAGTAGACGAGCAACTGGCCATCAACAAAGTTTCTGCGTCAATAGTTAAGGGAGCCGATCATTACAAAACAAAGCTACCATGGAAAGATGACAATATCCAAATGCCAAATGGCTGTGCAAAGGTTAAATTGTCTTGAACGGAAATTGCTGCGGAATCGATATATGGGTATACGTTTCGACATGCGATTATTATGGACAGCTTCGCGGACAGCCCTTTCATGAATAAACAGCTATGCACGAATGGAAACCACCATGGCTAATCGAATTGATGAGTTCTGCGAGAAATCCAAGAGATCTGAATGGAGCTGGGTTGCAACAGATGAGAACATCGCTCACATTATTACTCGCGATATCTGCCAAAAACTACAACTGGAGCAATTTTTGCAAGCCAACGAGCAAGACTTGCCACCGCAAAAAAATATGGAAAAATCGAAATGGCCATGGCTAATCAAGAACAGGGACATGTAAAAGCAAAAGCATCTAAAACTTAAATACAAAGAGGCGATCAGCAAGTTGACGAAATGGTCTGGGCCAAAACATATCGGCACAAAGCTGTTCAAAAGACCTGTTTCAATGCTGACCTAAAATTCATTAAAATTGGCAAAATATCTGGGAATCAACGTCTCACAAAATACGGCTTATATGTTGATTCAGACGATATTCTGCATATAGAAAGGATAATTCAAAGAAAGAGAGATTTATTACCTTTAAAAAACGCACATGGAGAGCAACTCAAGTACTGATCGAGTGCTTCTGGAAACGGTATTTGAAGAGTATTTGGCAAACACTGATCAACCGTCCAAAATAAACAGAGGACTTCGAAAATCTATGGTCCAATGCCTAGAGGAGATTGGTCTCTGGGAATTGTACTGAGGACTTTCATTGGGGAAGACAACGTGGTGCGTGTGGCCGAGGTGAAAACGTCAAGTTACATTTACCGTAGACCAGTCAGCAGCCTTTGTAGATTGCAAATCACAGCCCCCGACAAGAACTATTGCGTTGAGACCAAGACTCAACGCTAGGGGGCGGATTATGTCGTGGGATATTATTCATTTTTTTTATTATGTTTGAAAGTTTAACTGTTATTATCGAATATGCTAAATAGTGTAAAATTGAAAATTGTTGGAACTATTCACCTTTTATCAATTTGCGATTTGAGGTGTATCGACATGTTATTGATTTGCCAGCCTCCTAGTGGGCGTGCCACAAAAATCTTAACATTTTGTCAGAAGCAGATAATTACATGACACTTTTGGCAAATATAAATTAAATCGTGTACCATTTGGGATTAAATATTCACTGCATATTTCAAAGAAATATGATTCCAATTTGTTGGTACAACCAAATATCATCAATCAATATCAATGTCAATATCAATATCAATATCAATATCATATTATTATTATTTGTAAGGGACTCTCACAACAGAGATTTTAGTGGCACAGCGACCAAATTGCGGTCTTTTGTGCCAAGGGGCTCCCTATGGCGACAAGAGACGCTCTGCCTCCCTTATGCCTTGTCGAGGAATCTCTGATCTGTACTGGAGTAAATAAATCTCTGCATATATACATCCTCCTACTCCAAATAATGGCTGGGAAATCAAATAAAATGTGCTTTGTTGTCTCGTCATCCTCTCTGCAGAGTCTACACTCTGTGTCACGGGATATGCGCATTTTCTGGAGGTGAACTTGATACTGTGTGGTGTACCGTGAGATAGAACACCAAGAGCCGCCCTTGAAAGATTTTTGGTCTTTCTACCTATATGTGGGCTGACCAGCTCTTTAGCTTTTTGTAACCCAGGTCCTGTTGACCAGTAGATTACCCTCTCCTTCTTTGACAAATTCTCTATCAACTCTTGGCAGAGGCCCAGCTTAACCCACAATAGGGTTCAAGTCAAAGAAGAGGGTTTGTGGAACCAGCCCTAGCTAGCCCGTCCGCAACTTCGTTGCCGGAAATTCCGGAATGCCCAGGGACCCAAGAAAGTGTGACCCGGTTTCGATGTGAGTGGTGCTGACGACAATTCCAGCAATCCGCAACCAGTCTCGAAGTAATCCTCCATGAGAAAAGAGCTTGAATGGCTGCTTGGCAATCTGAAAAGATATTTATTGGGTCCTGTGATCCCCGCACCAAACCTTTGATTTTTGATCCATCTGTGAACCACTGCAGGCTAATGCGATCATTGCAAGGGCTGCCATCATCCCATTCTCTACGGTTTGGAGTAAGAGTCCTAAATTTCGCCAGTTCCGTGGTCTTAAGATCCGTTCTGCCACAGATCCGTTAGCCAGGAATAGTTTTTACTAGACTAGCATGACCTATGTCTGTTGCTAGCAACCCATTTGTGAGTTTAATCCTCAGAAGGCTCAAAGAAGCTACCTTCTTTATGTGCAAATGCAGTGGATTCAGTCCTAAGACTGTCTCCACTGCTGCAGTAGGACATGTACGCATGACACCCTTGAGGGATAGGCCTGAAGTTTGCTGAATTTTTGTATGGCGGTAGTCTGCTGGACCTTTAGCAACCAGACGAGGGCAGAGCTAGTGACAACAGGCATAAACAGCATACAATACAGCCATCTGATGGCTTTGGAGTCTAAGCCCCACGTTTTAAAGAAGAGCCGACGACATGCTCACATGGCATGAGTACCTTTGGTCAACGTTTTGTCTAAGTGCCAGTTCCAGTTAAGTCTCTTATCCAAATTAACACCGAGATGTTTGACCTCACTGGTATCCCACCAATGTAGAGCTGACCGACATCGATATTGTACCGTTTCGTGAAGGGAACGATAATCGCTTTCTGTGGGTTGACATTGAGACCCACATCTGTGCACCATCTTAGAATGAACCCCGACCTGTGGGCACCCTTTGATCGCTCGGATGCGGACAATGGTGGCGACCAGTGAAGATCTAATGTCTCTGTGCATAAGCATTCTCTCTATCCAAGTAATAGAGAAGGAGTCAACCCCCCTAGATGTTAACGCCATGGTTATTGACTGATAGCCAGTGTTGTCGAAGGCCCCTTCGACATCTAGGAATGAGCACAAAGCAAAGCACAAAGCCTTTTCAATCTTACTGACTATCTGATGTAGACCTCTGTCGATCTGTCGCCTACAACAAAGAGGCGAATTGTGTATGGTGCGGGAGAATTGGTATCTTGCAACCTGCACCGTATATGCAAGTCCAACAGGCGTTCTGCGGTTTTAAGCAGAAAGGATGTAAGGCTAATTGGTATGTACGACTTAGGTTGATCTAAGTGACGGTTTCCTTTCTTGGGAATAAAAACCACATTTACCTCACTCCAAGATAGCGGAATATACCCCCAAAGGAAGCTCGCCCTAAAAAGACCAATTAGTTGACTAAGTATATCTGCTAGGCTGTGTTGCAGCAGGGTCGGGAAAATCTGATCGCCCCCTGGGGCTTTGAAGGGAGCGAATGATTTAATGGTCCACCTGACCTTGTCAACGTCGAAGATAACGCCCGACAGATTGTAACCACTTCTAGCTGGTGGTTCAGTATCCCCATCATTACAGGGATTTTCCAGGTTTATAACAGAACCAGGGAAATGCACCTGAAGCAGTAGCTCCAGCGTTTCCCGTCGATCCTGTGTGTAAGAACCATCTGTTCTTTTTCGTTGCCCCACACCATTAGATTACCCTCTGGCCAATACCTTTTGCAATCTCGCTGCTTCTGGAAGTGACTCCACGCTTTCGTAGTAGCTGCGCCAGGTATCGCATTATTTGACTTGCCCTGTTAAAGAGCCGTCTGACCTTCCTTAGATTTGACAGGGAACCGCACGTTTTGCCTGATGGGGTCTTAGGGCTGCACTATCATGGTTGGAGGTTAAAAGCACATCTTGAAGTTATCTTGACGCCAATTCTATCTCCCTCGTGGAGTCAAAGCTGGCAGCAAGTTGATCAACTTTCGAAGCCACTTAGGCTTTGTACAAGTCCCAAATTGTTTTCTTTGGGTTGAAAGAATTGGAAAGGAGTTCCGTTTGGCCTGGGAGATCAAATCTGATGTGCTGGTGATTGAAAGAGTGGCCTCATCGGTACCCCGCCAATTTTTAATGAAATAGGACAAAGAACTGCTAACAAGAGTGAGGTTGAGTACCTCTTCCCTGATAGCGTTTATAAAAACTGTTTGCACCCTCTAGTTGATACATCTTATTGACTAAACAAAAGATATTCAAGAAGGCACTCACCCCTTTTGTTGACGTCACTACTACCCCAGATAGTGTGATGGGCATTGGCGTCACAGCCAATGACTAGCTGTTTGTTCGTAATTCGGCAGATGTCGACGAGCCACTGAACCTCCATCGGCGGTGCGTCGTCGGTGTCGCCAGGGAAATATGCAGACGCCACTAAAATTTCCTTCGCTCCTTCTGCCGTAGCCACTTCAATGGTTGACGAGACTAGGTCCCTGGAGATAAAGTTTGTTAGAGGAAGTGCCTTACGCTTTTATCCAGAAGGATAGCTGCGCGAGGCGCTCACCCAATCTGTCATATATCAACTTACATGAGCCGCAACTTAATTCTCGGACTTGGCCACCAATCACACATGGTTCTTGGAGGAGAGCCAAGTTGATATTTTGCTCATCGAAATCCTCTATCGTGGTGCAGGTTCGCTAAAAGCACCTTAATTGTGCTCATTCTCCTTCGCGGAGTGTTGGACAAGGCTGTTGCCTTGTCGGGAGTCGTTCCCACGAACATGCTTCGGTAGCTTGGACGCTTTGTACCTCATTGTACTTTGTGCCTTGCTAGCTGCCAGTCGCTGCTGCTGCGGCCCCGGTTTGCTTGCGATCGAGGTCCGGCCGCGGACCGCTCCCTTAGCGAGACTAGCGCCTCAACTAGATGAGGCAACCACGACCTGCCTTGATGGCAAAGCTGCTGCACGGGGAACCTGATTACAGGTCGAATCATTAGCAGGCCCAGCAGCCAAGCTAGTGGAGGGACCCGAGTCAGGTCCGGGTTTATTGGTCCTGCCAAAATAGTACCAGACTTTTTCGCCGCACTTAATCAGCGACTGCACCGACGCGTCATCCACCATGATGGCTAAGTGCAGCATGGCGCCACTAGTAAATTTACATAAGCTCGATAATACTAAGACTATGCTTCTGATTGGACAACAACATGGAAAATTAATCACATAACAAACAATCATGTGAAAGACGAAACTTGGGTTGGTTATTTATGGTCCTGTAAAAACAAAAGTAACGGCTTGCAGGATATACTGAAAAGCCAGTTCAGCTTGGAGGGATTTGGTGTTTCCGCAACTAAAGTGGAAAAACTAAATCAGTAGACGAGCAACTGGCCATCAACAAAGTATCTGCGTCAATAGTTAAGGGAGCCGATCATTACAAAACAAAGCTACCATGGAAAGATGACAATATCCAACTGCCAAATGGCTGTGCAAAGGTTAAATTGTCTTGAACGGAAATTGCTGCGGAATCGATATATGGGTATACGTTTCGACATGCCATTATTATGGACAGCTTCGCGGACAGCCCTTTCATGAATAAACAGCTATGCACGAATGGAAACCACCATGGCTAATCGAATTGATGAGTTCTGCGAGAAATCCAAGAGATCTGAATGGAGCTGGGTTGCAACAGATGAGAACATCGCTCACATTATTACTCGCGATATCTGCCAAAAACTGAAACTGGAGCAATGGATGAAACAGCCAACATTTTTGCAAGCCAACGAGCAAGACTTGCCACCGCAAAAATATATGGAAAAAATCGAAATGGCCATGGCTAATCAAGAACAGGGACATGTATTAGAAAGTATCGCAATGAGAGTATCAAAATATATGAAACTTTTGCGACTAACTGGTTGGATAAAAAGATTCGTCAAAAACTTAAAAGCAAAAACATCTAAAACTTAAATACAAAGAGGCGATCAGCAAGTTGACGAAATGGTCTGGGCCAAAACATATCGGCACAAAGCTGTTCAAAAGACCTGTTTCAATGCTGACCTAAAATTCATTAAAATTGGCAAAATATCTGGGAATCAACGTCTCACAAAATACGGCTTATATGTTGATTCAGACGATATTCTGCATATAGAAAGGATAATTCAAAGAAAGAGAGATTTATTACCTTTAAAAAACGCACATGGAGAGCAACTCAAGTACTGATCGAGTGCTTCTGGAAACGGTATTTGAAGAGTATTTGGCAAACACTGATCAACCGTCCAAAATAAACAGAGGACTTCGAAAATCTATGGTCCAATGCCTAGAGGAGATTGGTCTCTGGGAATTGTACTGAGGACTTTCATTGGGGAAGACAACGTGGTGCGTGTGGCCGAGGTAAAAACGTCAAGTTACATTTACCGTAGACCAGTCAGCAGCCTTTGTAGATTGCAAATCACAGCCCCCGACAAGAACTATTGCGTTGAGACCAAGACTCAACACTAGGGGGCGGATTATGTCGTGGGATATTATTCATTTTTTTATTATGTTTGAAAGTTTAACTGTTATTATCGAATATGCTAAATAGTGTAAATCATCGATTGTTATTATTTTATTTGGTATCGATATATTAGTACAAAAAGAAGAACGGCTCTGAATTTGGATCGACGAAAACGAAGCTGTAAGAAAAGAAGCGCAGCGAATTAAAATAAAGTTTTGGATTGATTTTATTAAGTGCTGCAAGATAGGCATTTCCGTTTGTTTTTTTTTTTTGGTGGGGGTGCTGGGGTACGTTTAAGTGGGCGTAGTAAAAATGTCAATGCCGCTGTTTTTGGGGGAGGTCACCAGCAATCTACATACCAATTTTGGTGACTAGTTTGAAAATTGTTGGAACTATTCACCTTTTATCAATTTGCGATTTGAGGTGTATCGACATGTTATTGATTTGCCAGCCTCCTAGTGGGCGTGCCACAAAAATCTTAACATTTTGTCAGAAGCAGATAATTACATGACACTTTTGGCAAATATAAATTAAATCGTGTACCATTTGGGATTAAATATTCACTGCATATTTCAAAGAAATATGATTCCAATTTTTTGGTACCACCAAATATCATCAATCAATATCAATGTCAATATCAATATCATATTATTATTGTTTGTAAGGGACTCTCACAACAGAGATTTTAGTGGCACAGCGACCAAATTGCGGTCTTTTGTGCCAAGGGGCTCCCTATGGCGACAAGAGACGCTCTGCCTCCCTTATGCCTTGTCGAGGAATCTCTGATCTGTACTGGAGTAAATAAATCTCTGCATATATACATCCTCCTACTCCAAATAATGGCTGGGAAATCAAATAAAATGTGCTTTGTTGTCTCGTCATCCTCTCTGCAGAGTCTACACTCTGTGTCACGGGATATGCGCATTTTCTGGAGGTGATACTTGATACTGTGTGGTGTACCGTGAGATAGAACACCAAGAGCCGCCCTTGAAAGATTTTTGGTCTTTCTACCTATATGTGGGCTGACCAGCTCTTTAGCTTTTTGTAACCCAGGTCTTGTTGACCAGTAGATTACCCTCTCCTTCTTTGACAAATTCTCTATCAACTCTTGGCAGAGGCCCAGCTTAACCCACAATAGGGTTCTAGTCAAAGAAGAGGGTTTGTGGAACCAGCCCTAGCTAGCCCGTCCGCAACTTCGTTGCCGGAAATTCCGGAATGCCCAGGGACCCAAGAAAGTGTGACCCGGTTTCGATGTGAGTGGTGCTGACGACAATTCCAGCAATCCGCAACCAGTCTCGAAGTAATCCTCCATGAGAAAAGAGTTTGAATGGCTGCTTGGCAATCTGAAAAGATATTTATTGGGTCCTGTGATCCCCGCACCAAACCTTTGATTTTTGATCCATCTGTGAACCACTGCAGGCTAATGCGATCATTGCAAGGGCTGCCATCATCCCATTCTCTACGGTCTGGAGTAAGAGTTCTAAATTTCGCCAGTTCCGTGGTCTTAAGATCCGTTCTGTCACAGATCCGTTAGCCAGGAATAGTTTTTACTAGACTAGCATGACCTATGTCTGTTGCTAGCAACCCATTTGTGAGTTTAATCCTCAGAAGGCTCAAAGAAGCTACCTTCTTTATGTGCAAATGCAGTGGATTCAGTCCTAAGACTGTCTCCACTGCTGCAGTAGGACATGTACGCATGACACCCTTGAGGGATAGGCCTGAAGTTTGCTGAATTTTTGTATGGCGGTAGTCTGCTGGACCTTTAGCAACCAGACGAGGGCAGAGCTAGTGACAACAGGCATAAACAGCATACAATACAGCCATCTGATGGCTTTGGAGTCTAAGCCCCACGTTTTAAAGAAGAGCCGACGACATGCCCACATGGCATGTTCCAGTTCCAGTTCCAGTTAAGTCTCTTATCCAAATTAACACCGAGATGTTTGACCTCACTGGTATCCCACCGATGTAGAGCTGACCGACATCGATATTGTACCGTTTCGTGAAGGTAACGATAATCGCTTTCTGTGGGTTGACATTGAGACCCACATCTGTGCACCGTCTTAGAAAGAACCCCGACCTGTGGGCACCCTTTGATCGCTCGGATGCGGACAATGGTGGCGACCAGTGAAGATCTAATGTCTCTGTGCATAAGCATTCTCTCTATCCAAGTAATAGAGAAGGAGTCAACCCCCCTAGATGTTAACGCCTTGGTTATTGACTGATAGCCAGTGTTGTCGAAGGCCCCTTCGACATCTAGGAATGGGCACAAAGAAAAGCACAAAGCCTTTTCAATCTTACTGACTATCTGATGTAGAGCGACCTCTGTCGATCTGTCGCCTACAACAAAGAGGCGAATTGTGTATGGTGCGGGAGAATTGGTATCTTGCAACCTGCACCGTATATGCAAGTCCAACAGGCGTTCTGCGGTTTTAAGCAGAAACGATGTAAGGCTAATTGGTATGTACGACTTAGGTTGATCTAAGGGACGGTTTCCTTTCTTGGAAATAAAAACCACATTTACCTCACTCCAAGAATATACCCCCAAGGGAAGCTCGCCCTAAAAAGACCAATTAGTTGACTAAGTATATCTGCTAGGCTGTGTTGCAGCAGGGCCGGGAAAATCTGATCGCCCCCTGGGGCTTTGAAGGGAGCGAATGATTTAATGGTCCACCTGACCTTGTCAACGTCGAAGATAACGCCCGACAGATTGTAACCACGTCTAGCTGGTGGTTCAGTATCCCCATCATTACAGGGATTTTCCAGGTTTATAACAGAACCAGGGAAATGCACCTGAAGCAGTAGCTCCAGCGTTTCCCGTCGATCCTGTGTGTAAGAACCATCTGTTCTTTTTCGTTGCCCCACACCATTAGATTACCCTCTGGCCAATACCTTTTGCAATCTCGCTGCTTCTGGAAGTGACTCCACGCTTTCGTAGTAGCTGCGCCAGGTATCGCATTATTTGACTTGCCCTGTTAAAGAGCCGTCTGACCTTCCTTAGATTTGACAGGGAACCGCACGTTTTGCCTGATGGGGTCTTAGGGCTGCACTATCATGGTTGGAGGTTAAAAGCACATCTTGAAGTTATCTTGACGCCAATTCTATCTCCCTCGTGGAGTCAAAGCTGGCAGCAAGTTGATCAACTTTCGAAGCCACTTAGGCTTTGTACAAGTCCCAATTTGTTTTCTTTGGGTTAAAAGAATTGGAAAGGAGTTCCGTTTGGCCTGGGAGATCAAATCTGATGTACTGGTGATTGAAAGAGTGGCCTCATCGGTAACCCGCCAATTTTTAATGAAATCGGACAAAGAACTGCTAACAGAGGAGGTTTAGTACCTCTTCCCTGATAGCGTTTATAAAAACTGTTTGCACCCTCTAGTTGATACATCTTATGACTAAACAAAAGATATTCAAGAAGGCACTCACCCCTTTTGTTGACGTCACTACTACCCCAGATAGTGTGATGGGCATTGGCGTCACAGCCAATGACTAGCTGTTTGTTCGTAATTCGGCAGATGTCGACGAGCCACTGAACCTCCATCGGCGGTGCGTCGTCGGTGTCGCCAGGGAAATATGCAGACGCCACTAAAATTTCCTTCGCTCCTTCTGCCGTAGCCACCTCAATGGTTGACGAGACTAGGTCCCTGGAGATAAAGTTTGTTAGAGGAAGTGCCTTACGCTTTTATCCAGAAGGATAGCTGCGCGAGGCGCTCACCCAATCTGTCATATATCAACTTACATGAGCCGCAACTTAATTCTCGGACTTGGCCACCAATCACACATGGTTCTTGGAGGAGAGCCAAGTTGATATTTTGCTCATCGAAATCCTCTATCGTGGTGCAGGTTCGCCAAAAGCACCTTAATTGTGCTCATTCTCCTTCGCGGAGTGTTGGACAAGGCTGTTGCCTTGTCGGGAGTCGTTCCCACGAACATGCTTCGGTAGCTTGGATGCTTTGTACCTCATTGTACTTTGTGCCTTGCTAGCTGCCAGTCGCTGCTGCTGCGGCCCCGGTTTGCATGCGCTCGAGGTCCGGCCGCGGACCGCTCCCTTAGCGAGACTAGCGCCTCAACTAGATGAGGCAACCACGACCTGCCTTGATGGCAAAGCTGCTGCACGGGGAACCTGATTACAGGTCGAATCATTAGCAGGCCCAGCAGCCAAGCTAGTGGAGGGACCCGAGTCAGGTCCGGGTTTATTGTTCTTAAGGATAAGCCTGGTCCTGCCAAAATAGTACCAGACTTTTTCGCCGCACTTAATCAGCGACTGCACCGACGCGTCATCCACCATGATGGCTAAGTGCAGCATGGCGCCACTCGTGGTCCACTGCACTACCCCCCATTGGCTGGTGGTGAAGTCGTTCTGGGCACCTATGTGCGCCAGAACCGTCTCGTTGTGTAGCTCCAGGCTGTTGGCGAAGTAACCTCGGATGAGGTGCGCTGGGATGACTGGCTTTCCGCCAAAAGCTCAGATCGCCGCCTGTAGCGTTGCCATTTGCTCCACATGTTATAGGTGACGATCTATCAGCCGCGTTGAAACCGAGCTTGACAACGCTCGCCATTCGACTGTACGATGGCGCTGTTGACTCTGAATGAGTATTTTTCGGTTTCTTTGACAAACCGAGCTACGAAGACTTTTCATCTGAGCGACCCCTTTTGACCTTGGCGTCAGCGGGGTGCACCTTTGCAGCTTTCAGAGTAGCTGCTCTGGAGAGCCCTTCGGCGGTAGCTGCCTTGACCAGCTTCTTTTCACGGTTTGTCTTTTTGATAAAGGCGATCTCAGGGTCTAAATGTAGACGTGCTACCTAAGTGCCTGCATCCGTCAGACCGGATCTCTGAGGGATCTCGCTGAGATCGGTGAGTGTGACGTCAGAGTCCGATTCAGAGACCAATGCCTCTATCGGACCCTGCCGAGACAAACTTTTTCTCGAGGAGAAAGTGGCACACTCCAACTTTTTATCCAAGGAAGTTGGTGGTCATTCCGGATTCTCGCCCTTGGTTACCAACATCGCCGCTTGCAAGGGTGGAGACCGGCAGCCCTACAGCTGCGGTAATAGAAATAAACTCAATCGGGTAGGTTGAAGCCTGGGGTGATGCTATTTGCGCCGCATCAGACTCATTATTAAATTTAATATTTCGGTTCATTTTGAATCCCACGAGTGAACGGGAAGGGGAGTTCGTATGAATCATGAATCCTTCAACACATGCTGTTCCACCTTGGATTGGGGTAATTTTGTGAAGGGTTGTCTTCTTTTTGCCTGACTACCATTAGTCAGCACCCTCGGCAGAGACATGACCATACCAAGGACCTGCTTCCAGCCGCCCTCACGACGAGAGTATAGTCGCACTTCTAACAGTGTGTGCAGATACGGCGCGTATTATTTAAGTAATAATTACAGATTAGTGCCCTTGCACACCAGTTAGCTGACGGCCGATATCAATCAATAATATAATATATATTATATAATTTTATGATATCGGTATTAGGTAACACTTATATAAAACGTGATGCGACATTACCAAAAGTATTAGAGCGCGAAAATGTAATTGGTACATTTTAATCCTGAACAAGTTTAATATAGAAAACAGCAACTCGAATTTATGTAAATTTTTATTAGAAGGGAAAATCAAACCGCAAAGAAAACATCTTGAAGCATTTCATCATTCTTGAAAAAATTCATTTCAGACCTACCTGCTAGAACGCCAAAGCTTGGAAATCTTACTATAAATGATGTACAGTTTGAATGGAATGAGGACCATCAAAACGAGCTTATTGATTTAATTCGAATGATATCGAGCGATCCTATTGTAGTTGTCAATTCAAAGCCAGTAATCAATCAAAATGATGCTGCCATAGATGGTCTTCGATGTCTAAACGTATAGATTGGACATCCAATTAGTTCTGCTTCAGGTATATTAACCAAAAGTGAAAGGGAGTGGGCCGAAATAAAAAAATAACTTTTTGCAATTGTTTCCGCATCTGCAATTGTTCACTATTATGTTTATAGTCGAGAATTTGTGGTAGAAAGTGTAACACGTCTTGTGGTTTCGGGGGGCAACCTCAGCTAGCTCAGTGCTCCCAGGGGTGGGTTACCTCAACCCTGCCCCTAGACGGTACAAAATTCCAAAACAATTTGTCATACACAACACTTCATACGAACGTACTTACATACACTCAAATGATCGGCCGAGTTGGCAGGCCCGCTGTTATCGGCCACAACGTACCCGCCCTTTCTGCAACGGCACATCATTTTGTTTCGCTCACAAATTGAATTTTAATAAAAAAACATTTCTTTTGTCTTAAGTTGTATCAACAGTTTGGCCGCTAGATGGCAGTGCCTAATGTTTGGGCGGGCGTTTACAATTTCATCGTATTTATTTAAGGATCGAGACGGAGCGAAATATTGCCAAATATGAATTAAGAAAATAAATTGATCTATGCCACTGTAAATAGGGCACGGCGCAGACATGCTGTCGCTTAATATTTCGTCAATCCCCGTCCTACCCTATCGGAGCTCCAATAAAAGTGAAAAGAGGTGGGGGTCGGTTAATATATGACAGCGACTTCTGCCTCGCACTGGTGGCCAGAATGTCATATATATATATAGAGAGAAGCAAATGTAGGCAAAATCCGAATGCCGGATTATATACATATATATAAATATATATAAATAAATATGCGATAAATAAGGATATAAATATGCAATAATTATTTAAATAAATAGGACGATAAATTAATAAATAAATAGACGGATAAATAGGCAATTTTCTTAATAGCTAAATTGACAAACATGCAACAATTATTTGGACTTATAAGCGCTGCTCGTTTGGCCCAATTGGTTGCAGAAAAAGAATCCTTTCAGATTTGCCGCTGTTAGGGCCCCTAGTGTATACGTATATGCGATTTATATAGCTGAGAATACCGCGGTATGATATTCGACATCTATAGCGGCAGGGGCCGCGGCAGACTGTTGCGGCGTCGGCTTTTGCTGGAACACACTCACTCAGTTTGTCAGTTTGGAGGGACGCCGAGAGATGAGATGGTGGTGGTTCCAATTAAAATAGCGTATGAAAGCAGGCTGTGTCTAGATATATGTTAAAAGAAAATATTGGGCCTCAATAGAGTGGAAAATAGGGCCTCAAAATTAAATTTGCGACGTGACCAGTTGTTGGCCACATATTGGAAGCAAATACAGAATTAAAACACATTCAGACATTTTCACTTGCACACTTACGCCGAACTTTGATATAAATAGCACTCGTTATATGGGGTATGTGCGCCTGTGCATAACCATGAATTCAAATTTTTTTTTTATGGCCGCACTTCACCATTTCCCTTCTTCGCAGTCTCGCCAAGAAAACGTGTTGTCGCCTCTTTCTTTTGTTCTGCCTGTCATCTCCTCGGCAGTCCCCACTTCTCTCTGGTCACTCTGAATTTGGCCCTGTCAACTCACGCCAATCGTGATGCGATGAACAGGGCTGCTCCTCTCGATAAATTTCCCAACCAGGGTCGCGTTTGTAACCGATAAATAAATAGCGCGATAGTCAAATGCAACACCACACCACAATTTGGAGTTATGCGCTGCCATGACCGGTTAAAATTGATTTGCGCATTTTTTGACTCCGTCCGACTCCATAACGGAGCGCACAACGTAGGCCACACCCATCTGACCTCCTCTCTAAACTCTCAGATTCTTTGCATGGACAACACCCAACGATCTTCCAGCTCCATCTTCCACCTCATAGGCAATGTTTCCGACAGCTCTGACGACCCGACATTTGCGAAACTTCCTGGCGAATTTGGCATTGAAAGCTTTGCTGAAGTCACTCAGTACGAAGTTTCGCCTGTACACTTCTTGGCCTTCTTATCGTACTGCTGTCGACTGCGCTCTGTGCAGGTGCAAGTTTGTAGCTAGCCCCATTGAGGTATATATGCTGGTCAAAGACTGCAAAAACGGTGTAACCCCAGTTGCAGAGTGGACGGCATTGCGGATCACTACCTCGATTTCGGGCAGAAATGCATCCCACTCCCGATGGTCTTGTTCCAAATATGAACGGATCGCCGCCAACACTGTGTGATTGGCGCTCAGCTGCATTGCTCTGGGGAGAATAGATGGTCGTTTTCATGTGAGAGATTCCAAAGGTGTCGATCATATTCTCGAACTTCTTTGCCACGAACAGTCGGCCGTTGTCTGAGTGGATCGTTGTCTGAGGGACACCGAATTTGAAAAGGATCTCGTGCACCAGAAATTCAACTACATTGTCTGACGTGGCATTTTTCATGGCCTTCAGAAACGTAAATTTGGAAAAATGATCGACGACTACGAATATCCAGGCGTGACCGCGGATACTTTCCCAGAAATTCAATATGGAAGGGCCGTTCCGATTTTACCTCATGCCTTATTGAAATTTGCATCTGGTGGATCGGCGCTTTCGTCTCCTTGCATACCTCGCATCTGCCTACATATTCTCGCACATGAGCTGCCATGTTGGGCCAGTATAATTTCCTTCTCAACAAATGGAGCGTTTTTGCCACGCCTCCATGAGATGCCTTCGCGTCTACTTGAGCCTGCTCTATCAGCTTCGAGCTTAGCGACTCTGGCACCCACAGCATCCATAGTGTACCCTCGACTTCATCCTCCAGCTTTTCGAGCCCCGTCCGTTTGTACAAAAGTCCATCCTGTACTTGTAAATTTGGTAATCGATCCTGATTCTTGCGCACCTCTTCCAAAATCTCTCGATACTCTTCCGACTCAAACGCTACTGTCTGTATCCCCCAGCAACTGCTCTAAATCCAGCGATTGAGTGTCAGCAAAGTGTCAGCGATAACATATTCAGCCCATTTCCTAAGCCAGCTAACACCGCGGCAAGACATTCTTTCTTCGTCACAGAGTAATTCACCTGGTGTTTGTCCATCTTGGCGGAGAAGAACGCTATTGGCTTTTTTTTGCCCTCGGCATTGATTTGAAACAGCACCGCCCCAATTCCAAACTGAGATGCATCGCACTACACATAAAACCTACGCGAGAAGTCAGCTTGAACCAATACAGGAGCGGATGTAAGCACCTCTTGAAATTCTAGCACTGCTTTCGCTGTTTCATGCCTCAAATAGAATTTCCTTCTCGGACTCCCTTTTAGTACCTCCGTGAGTGGTGCTTCTATTTCAAAGTTTCTGATGAACCGGCGGTACCATCCCGCGGTTCCCAGAAAACTGCACACTTCCTTGACAGATCGAGTCTGGAGCGATAATGGAAAGATTGTCCAGATAAACGAATACCTTTGACCTGAGCTGCGTCCAAAGGGCATCATGACATATTGATAGAGCGGGTGCCCTGGCACAGTAAAGGTCGTGTATGCTTTGCTGCCTTCCTCCAACTCAAGAAGGCGAACTTGAGGTCAACACTGGAAATATAAAAAGTCTGACCGATCCGCAAAAGTATACCCTCGATGCATGGAAGTGTATAGGCGTATTTGACGGTAACAGCGTTGAGCTTGCGAGCATCTAAGCAGAACCGATTTTTATCTGGCCTTCGCACAATTGTACTGCGTCCAGGGACTATCAGAGACTTCGATGACTCCCAAGGCCAACATCTTGTCTACCTCACCCCAGACAACTTCCTGCATGGTCGGAGATAGCGTATAATGGCGGTCTTTCACCGGTGTCGTTCATTCGATCAGCTGTATCCTATGCGTTTCTACAGTCGTCTTCCCCAGTCCTACCGTCTCATAAGCCAAAAACTCTTCTTTTACTGAGTCCAGCCGACTTTTCTCTTCCCTTTCCAGGTCCCAAGCTTCCTTTAATTCCTGATCTTTTTCCGCCACGTAATGCTCTATTTCCTTGACTACATTCGGTTCCACTACGATCGACTTTCTAGAAACGTTTGGCTTGTCTGACCCTACGACGTCAGGGGCTAATCCGAAGACAAACCAGAAATCGATTCCAAGATATGCCTGCTGTTCCAAGTTTGGGCAGATGTAGAACGTCATGTTCTCCTCCTTGTCCTTATACATAACTTTTGCCCGTACTCGGCCTATAATGGATCGAAGCTCGCGAGAGCCACGCCTCTAGAGACTGACTGAGGCCTTAGTGTCCAAGAGTCCAGCAATATTCGATGCTGACCTCCGCAAACACTTTCGAATCGAGTTTCTCCCCTCTTTTGACGGACCCAACCACTTTTCGTCTCACCGAGCGTCGTCTCGTGAATCGATCGCGTGCCTTTTTCACTTTTCGAGTGACTAATCGCATCCCGTCAAGCTGCCGTGCCTCAAAAAGATAGCTAACCTTTATGCCCATACTGTTTTTGCTTTCGGGCTCATTTTTCACTACTTCGCGGGACCCATTCGTGAACGCGCCTCTCCCACTCTGGCCACACCCACTCTGCCGTTTCCAGTGCACTCTGGACATTTCGGTGCGAAAGTATCCGGCTTTCCACAGCGAAAGCAAAATATCTTTCGCTGTTCGTTTAGCCAATCCCTCCAATCGTGTCCCTGCTGGCCGCAGTTCCAGCACCCCGGTTTCAGCCTTGCCATCTTTTTTCTTATCTCTTCGCCCTCCGGCTCGGCCCTAGGCTCGTCTGCGGGATAATCTTCTATCGAGCTAACATTAGGCGTAGCCTACCCCGCATATCTCGGATTCGTGCCGTATGCCGGACGAGCAGTACGTTGAACCAAACTCGCCGCTATCTCATTGCATTCTTCCCACAAGTGATCTAATGAGTGCATGTCCATAGAGTAGATGTAGCGCCCTATGGAGTCTGTCAAGCCCATTTTTTTCAGCTTTATCAGCCTCGACTCGTGGAGTGGAGCTTCTAATCGTAATGCCATTGCCGTCATCGCCTGGATGAAGTCATTAACAGACTCTCCAGGGAGCTGTTGTCGTTGCCTTAGCTCCTGCATCCGATCCACGTCGTCCCAGCTACCTGTAATCCTACCTAACAGAGCCCTACGGAGATCGTCCCAATTAATGAATGGCCGCTGCCTCACATGTAGCCAATACCACTCTCTGGCGCGCCCAGTTACCAACACATGAAAATTCCTCAAGACCTCTTCCCAAGGACATTGGAATTGCGTTTGAAGGAACTCCAATTTGAAGACAAAATCTTCAACGGATCCCTGGTCGTTCGGCACGTCAAGGGTTACTTCACATTTGTCTATTTTGACCCAAGGTGAACCTGAGGGTGGTCTGGGAGTTGGTCGCCTGTGGCTGCTGTCTCTGCGATGTTCACCTCCAGCTGTCGCCTGCCTAAATTATCCGGATCTCCTGTTTTCCCGTAGCCTACTGTCCGGCTCCGGATTACGCCAATCCCATCATTGCCGTCCACTCATTCCACTCGAGGTATTCGATCTCTCTGGCTTCGGCGGTGGCCTGGGAGCTGGTGTGGCGCAAGTGTATCTTTTCGGGACAGCATCCTGATGTGCCGTGCCCGATGGCTGACTTGGTCCTATATTCTTCCTGACGGTCTCAGTATTAAACTGGCTGCGACTCCCAGGCGGTGGAGTAGGTCTGGCCATATCGTTGATGGCCGTCGTCATTTCCTGGAACCCCAACCTGATCCCCTTCCTGAATGGCTGCGCTATGCCTGATGCCATTGACTGTCTATAGGTTTCATGGGCCTGGAAGAGAGCGACATTTATGGCTGACGCTATTTCCGAGTTTTTGGCGGCTCGCGGCTCTGCTGGAACATTCCTGTCTTCTGGAGGCAAATGATAGTCTATGAGTTGTGAATTCAACTCGCCTGGGGGTGGTGCCAATCCTACGCCCTTTGTGGCTGTGACTCCATCCTCTCCCCAAGAATCTTCTTGCGCAACATTACCTGTTCCTGAGAGCAGCGGATATGAATGGCTGGCTACAGAGCCCGTATTTTCCCTTTCAGTCATAATACGAACTATACTTGAACTCGGCTAACAAAAAATTATTTTCCTACTTAAATGCATAAATAGATAACAAAAAACTAATCACAATACCAAAACAGTAATTCACAACAATCATACAATGTAAGGGAGAATCACCATTTGCGGGAATCGACCGTCGTTCCAACCTACGTCTTCTACCAATCCGTTCCGATCAAACAAAAAACAACAATACATTTAAATGAGACCAACTGATCCGATCGTCAGCTGTGCTTCTCCATTTGCACGTTTCGTATCTAATTTGTTTGCCGTCTTGATATCTGTCGGTAGGATGCTGCGCATGGCTATTTAATAATTGTACCATGGGTCACACTATCACAACAGTTTACCTCCGTCGACACTCAAATTAGGAGAAACACACGCACTACCTAACAAAAGACAGACACCCATTAATGTATGTATCCCTATCCTGATTTAAGCATTATCGTCGTCAAATTTATTGCTTTCACTCTTCTATCCAGTAGCAAACTACAGTGCCTTCCAAAAGCGTGAGTGACGTACCGGTATATCGACAATCTAGACGCGATCCAAAACTACCCTCGGTGCAATTGTCTTGTGCCATATTAACCAGAAAAGTCACCTGAGGCCTGTGACAAATAACATGAATCGCAAAAAAAACCCGTTGCAATGAACACGGCTTCAGTGATCCTGATGTTTTCAAACCGTTTGGGCGCCAAATTTGTAACACGTCTTGTGGTTTCGGCGGGGCAATCTCAGCTAGCTCAGTATTCCCAGGCGTGGGTAACCTCAACCCTGCCCCTCGACGGTACAATATTCCAAAACAATTGGAACTACACAACACTACATACGAAAGTACTTACATACACTCAAATGATCGGCCGAGTTGGCAGGCCCGCTGTTATCGGCCACAACGTACCCGCCCTTTCTGCAACGGCTATTTAAATTTGAACCCCATTGCCATTAGAACTGACGGCCGACTTATTCCATGTCCTCGGTGATCCTCCCTCCCTTACGCTTACTCACAAATCATTTTGTTTCGCTCACAAATTGAATTTTAAAAAATAAACATTTCTTTTATCTTAAGTTATATCAACAGTTTGGCCGCTAGATGGCAGTGCCTAATGTTTTGGGCGGGCGTTTACAATTTCATTGTATTGATTTAAGGATCGCGATGGAGCGAAATCTTGCCAAATATGAATTAAGAAAATAAATTGATTTATGCCACTGTAAATAGGGCACGGCGCAGACATGCTGTCGCTTAATGTTTCCTCAATCCCTGTCCTACCCTATCGGAGCTCCAATAAAAATAAAAAGATGTGGGTATCGGTTAATATATGACAGCGACTTCTGCCTCGCACCGGTGGCCAGAATGTGATATATATATATATATGTAGAGATTAGCGAATGTGGGCAAATTTGGCAAAATCCGAATGCCGGATTTAACGATGTAAATAATATAAAGAATTGAATAACTAAATTAATAAATAGATCAATAAATATATATAAATAAATACGCGATAAATAGGGGAATAAATATGTTATAAGTAATTAAATAAATTGGACTATAAATTAATAAATAAATAAACGGATAAATAGGCAATTTTCTTAATAGCTAAATTGTCAAACATGCAACAATTATTTGGACTTATAAGCGCTGCTCGTTTGGCCCAATTGGTCGCAGAAAAAGATTCCTTTCGGATGTGCCACTGTTTGGTCCACTAGTGTATACGTATATGCGATTTATATAGCCGAGAATACCGCGATATGGGCGGCTGATATTCGGCTTCTATAGGGACAGGGGCTGCGGAAGACTGTTGCGGCGTCGGCTTTTGCTGGAACACATTCACTCAGTTTGTCGGTTTGGAAGGACGCTGAGAGTTGAGATGGTGATTCCAATTAAAATAGCGCATGAAAGCAGGCTGTGTGTAGTTGGAAAATAGGGCCCCAAATTAATTTTGTGACGTAACCAGTTGTTGGCCACCTATTGGAAACAAATACTAAATTAAAACACATTCAGACATTTTCACTTGCACACTTACGCCGAACTTTGTTATAAATAGCACTCGGTTTATGGGGTATGTGCGCCTGTGCATAACCATGAATTCAAATTTTTCTTTTATGGCCACACTTCACCATTTCCCTTCTTCGCAGTCCCGCCAAGAAAACGTGTTGTCGCCACTTTCTTTTCTTCTGCCTGTCATCTCCTCGGCAGTCCTCACCTCTCTCTGGTCACTCTGAATTTGGCCCTGTCAACTTACGCTAATCTTGATGCGATGAACAGGGCTGCTCCCCTCTATAAATTTTCCACCAGGGTCGCGTTTGTAACCGATAAATAAATGGCACTACAGTCAAATGCAATAAAAGTGACCTAAGTTCCGAGAAGTTTTATTATATATTTTTTTTCATTTATTATAAATTTTGGTTTGATAAGCTAGTCAGTTCGTCTCGTTTCGTTTGTGCATTTGAAGCCCACTGGCCACCTCATTTCGCTCAACTCAACTTAACAGTTAATCTAGTTAATTCTGGCACGTACAAATTCGGTTTGCCTTATTACTAAACTTTAAATGGTCAATTTTCGGTTGTGAGCAGAGACTGATTCAAATATGCCTGCTGTAAAACAATATTGAGTCGCGGAATATTATTAATTTGATTATTAAGTTTGAAAGTCTAACTATTATTATCGAATATGCCAAATGGTGTAAAGCATCGATTATTATTATTTTATTTGGTATCGATATATGAGAACAAAAGAAGAAATACGCTGAATTTGATTGGAAAAGAACGAAGCTGTAAGAAAAGAAGAGAAGCGAATTAATATAAAGCTTTGTATTCATTTTATTAATTGCTGCAACATAAATGATCCTTCGAGCTGGATCTTTAACGCGAGACATACAGTCCACTACAAAAATTCAACATGTGGCCATTATCAGATAAATCAAAACAAAATTTAGAAAGTTGGAAGTCCCAGAATTTGCTCGACGTCTATTTCGCAATATTTCGGAATTTCGTCACAGAAAACTTCGTGAAGCGTGGATTTCGTAAATTTAATGGCTTCCAATACGACGAAGAACTAAAACAACAGCATGCAGAGGCGATTGCAAGTGAACTTGGCGCTAATGCGTTGTGTCTGTGCGTTCCTAAATGTGGAAATTCAAGGTTATACAGAGTATATGCACATTGCGATCAAAATTGTCGACGCAATTTCATACAATTATCAAAACGATCCCATAATGGGACCACATGATATACAGAAGCAAGAGCTGGATTAGATGATGAAAACGTACACATTTAAATGAAATTTGTAACAAGGGAACATAAATGCTTGATTCAAAGCGTCAGCTAAACAACGCATCAAATGAAGGTGCCACAGTAGTAGTAGGGAATTGTATGGTCTGTGACAGGAAGTTGCTGTCAATTTAATTACGTGATGTGAATAATTAATGATTTATGACCCAACGTGACCCTAATTAACCCTTTTTGAGGGAGGGGTGTGAGGAGATCGATCGTTAATATGCACGTACGTGATCCCTTTTTAGGGAGGGGGAAGTGAGGGAACCAATCGTCATGGGCCTTTGTGACCTTTTGAGGAGGGTGGAGCTGAGGAAAGTGGCCGTTACATTTTAGTAACTGCCCCTTTTCTGAAGTAGCGTGGGTGCCCGATCATTAAAATTCAGATTTGAAGTGGGGGGGAGATCACGTGCGCACAAGTGCACGCATCGACTTGTTCATCTACTTTTTCGGGGGTGGGAAAAGGGACCGATCATTAAAAACTGGTTTAATAGAGGCCGCTCATTTAAATTCAGATTTTAAGTGGGAGGGGTTATGAGATCACGTGCGCACAAGTGCACGCATCGACTTGTTCGTCTATTTTTCGGGGGTGGGGAAAAGGGACCGATCATTAAAAAACCTGTTTAATAAGGTACCGCTTATTAGATTTCAGATTCGAAGTGGGAGGGGTTATGCGAGCACAAAAGGTTCGATCGTAAATTCTAATGTATGGGATAAAAGAAAGACAACAGGTTTTCATTTTACAGTTTTTTGTCAATTTATTTATTGTTTTGTTTATACTACAATTTATTTAAAATATTTTTTTTAGCTTAGGATTAAATAGTTTTATTTATCATTCTATTACTTAATTTAGTGTACTGTGATATAAGACGTTCTAGTTTTTGTATACGTATAATATAAAAGTGACAGGCGCGGGTGTCACATCCAGTTATTGTCTGATCTGAGGACCAGGGGCATATTGTTAAATGTTCTCCGTATTGCGAGTTCTAATATGAGATTTTTCGTATTTGGTGAAATATTCTCGGTATTCCGCAATCAGCCGTTGATGCTCAGGAAAAATCATCCCATCAAATTCGGATAGAAAATCATCAATTTTCTTTACAATTGAGGTGAAGCCAAATTTTTAAATTAATCCCATTTCTGTACTGTACTTCTTCAAGACAAAATTAGAACTGAATGCAGCCTTGGTACTGGAAGCCTACTTATACAGCTGACTCTTTTTTTTAAAAATATTTCTCTATAGTTGTTTGCATCTCTTTCTATTTCTCGTCCCATCTTTTTAGAAATTTCAAAGCATAAACGAGTTAAATCTATTTCTTCGTCATTTCTATAAGTTACATTTAAATCGGTGAACCGTATATCATTTTTTTGAGTCATTGCACATTTGGGAATAATATGGTTATAATATATACTTGTAATTTGATTTTTCAATAATGTATTCCAACATAAGAAGGATGTAAAAAATAGACCCAATCGTATAAACGATCGCCAGGTTTCGCCATCAATCTCAATTTTATTACCATATGGATTTAATACTAAAATACATTGATTTTCCGGTTTTCTATACCTAAAATGACACTTTACTGTATCAAGTAGGGGGTGATCAACTATTGTATCAGACATTAAGAACTCAAACTGTTCAAGCCTTAGCTGGATTTATTCCTTGTGCGTTAACAATCGAATCCACTCCTCCTTCTCTAGGCCAATGAAATTTCGTTTATGTTGTTGCATCCAGATCATGGGTGTAAATGCTCTTGTAGTTGAAAATCCACACTTTACTTTTAGCTTAAGATCTACATAATATTCAAATCCGAAAATTAATTCATGATCTTGAGACTTCCTACACTTTCTCGCTTTTTTTGACTGTTGCCTGGTCATGTTGGTTGACATCTGAATCAAACTAACTCTAAATTAACGTACGCGCACCTTTTAAGGCACCGACTCTCATTAAATCTTTTCAGTATGTTACATAAAGTTGAGGCAAGATGTTGAAGGTAGATAGAAACTCTTTCGTTTTGGTTGATTTCCAATATGTATTTGGAAACGATAATCAGGTTTTCGTTAAGGAACTAGCATTCATGCAGGGTGGTTCGGTTATTCCAAATTTCTTTCACTTCAAACCACCCTACAATATAAAGGAGCTGGATGAAGTAAATCAAAAGACAAATTTACTAGCCCTAGAATATGTAGATGGTTTGGATTGGTCGGATGGAGATATTTCATATTTAGGGCTGGAGGATATATTAACGCCATTAAACAGTTTCGCCTCAATCATTGTAAGGGGCGATGCTAAGAAACAATTTTTAATGAAAAATTTATCTACAAACATAATTGATTTAATACACTTCCCAAACTATTTCACAAATTGCAGAATACATAAAAAATCTTCAAACCAATGTGCACGTAATAATTTATTCAAACTTTTTGTAATTATGGAATGTTCAAATTTCGAAATTTATGGAAAATAAAAATGTAAAAATTTTATTTATTGTTTTTTTTAATTGAGCTTGTTTTTTTATTTATTTATTTTCTTAATAAATATAATAGGTATAATATGGTGCATTTAAATGATGCATTAAATCCTTGAACATCAATAGCAACTCGCTCCAGATCCATTTTAAGGAGTTTGTTTTTGATGCTTATACTAGACGATGCGCCGAACTAATTCAGTCAATGGAGAATATTCAACTAATCGATCATGCATAAGCAAACAATATACTTTTGTGTTCCTAGAACTTGCATTCTCTAGTTCGATAGAAACTCTCACATCAATTGGTCCCATTTTAACAGACTCATTCTGATGCGAAAGATCAATAACAATAATCGGCGCCTTTTCCTTAAACTCGCTAGGTGAAAGCAACGGCCGAGACTCTTTCATATAATAGCTTTGTTTGAAATTTGTATACATGTCGTAGAGGCTAGCGAAACGTTCTCGTCCAAAATTAACATTCATGTCATCATATGGATACGTTTCAGAATTCAAGTACTCTTTAATGTTTCTCAAGTGATTTTGAATTAGTGCTCCATTTAGTGTAAATGCTATTATCGCAAAACGGGGGCGCTCCCTGTTGGCAGCAAGCTGAACATTCCATTTATGATGGGAACCCTCCGCTAGTGCGTGATTAAGATAGCAGTCCCAGCTACGAAATGCTATTGGTAACGAACCACCGTTTTTAGTCAAACTGAACATTGCCAATTTCTTTTCATCGCTAAGTGCTACATGTGGTATTTTCCATGTTATATTGGAAATATTCAGTTTAAATTCAACATCTCTAATTTTCGAATAAAATACATCTTCCATGCTTTTAGTCATGAGTAGTATAAGCTCATGTTTACAATTTAACAAGACAAGTAAGAATTTAAGAGGAAACGAGAAATTAAAATATCCACCGTTTGCTAGCTGTTTATTAGATCCATTAAACCATCCAGAGTTACTAAGCATGTGACTCTCGCTCTTATTCATTGAAATGTAGTTTTTAAGGTGGTCGTTGTACCAACAAATCGTGTGCGATCGATTTCAATGCCATTCAATTCATATCGAATTTCATCAAACAAATAGCCCATACAATTGTTTTTTAATTTACCAGCGTTAATAGGTGTGTTGTCAGCCAAACAAATCGAGCCCTCAATATTAATAAAACTCTCGCTCGGTAATACATAAAGATCCTGATTTTGGATTGTAGTTGGAACTTCAGCATTAGTCTTAAATGATTGAAGATAGGGTGAGTAACTATGATATTATTTTTTTATTATGCTCTCGTCGGAATAGGGCTTCTCTCGAACATTCAAGATATCGCTCATTGCGTTCTGATTGTAAGACCCAAAGACTTTAGTAGTAGGGAATTGTATGTTCTGTGACAGGAAGTAGCTGTCATTTTAATTACGTGATGTGAATAATTAATGATTTATGACCCTATGTGACCCTAATTAATATGAGGGAGGGGTGTGAGGGGACCGATCGTTAATATGCAGGATCATTTTTTAGGGAGGGGGAAGTGAGGGAACCAATCGTCATGGGCCCTTGTGACCTTTTGAGGAGGGGGGAGCTGAGGAAAGTGGCCGTTAAATTTTAGTAACTCTCCCTTTTCCGAAGTAGCGTGGGTGCCCGATCATTAAAATTCAGATTTGAAGTGGGAGGGGTTATGAGATCAAGTGCGCACAAGTGTACGCATCGACTTGTTCATCTACTTTTTCGGGGGTGGGAAAAGGGACCGATCATTAAAAACTGGTTTAATAAGATGCCGCTCATTTAAATTCAGATTTTAAGTGGGAGGGGGTTATGAGATCACGTGCGCACAAGTGCACGCATCGACTTGTTCGTCTATTTTTTCGGGGGTGGGGAAAAGGGACCGATCATTGAACAACCGGTTTAATAAGGGACCGCTCATTAGAATTCAGATTTGAAGTGGGAGGGGTTATGCGATCATAGGCGCACAAGTGCACGCATCGACTTGTTTGTTTACTTTCTCAGAGGTGGGTTGAGAGCTCGATCAGGCACGTTTGCATTTAATTTACTCTCCCTTTTCTGAAGAGTGTGAACAGACCGGTTTTCTACACGGCGAAGGAACACTAGTGCGGCGCACACTTGTAAACAGGTTTTGTTAGAGAAAAAGGTTCGATCGTAAATTTCACGCCTATAGACACCTACTGACAAGGGTAAACAACTCTATTCTGGGTGCGTGTGGCAAGGGTAAAGGACTAATCATGTATTCAGGTAATGTATGGATGGGCTTCTGTAATTGTTTTCTCCTAATTATTCTAGTTTTATGACTTGTGGCTTACGTGTCAATTTTTAGTATCAGACTCATCGAATGCCCCAGATTTCACTGATTTTCAGAATATCTTCTTTCATCTCCACATTATTTTGATTGTTTTATGACTTTGGGCGTGAGAAGTTTCTTCAAAAAGTCTACACGCTTGTATTGTAGATGCACCGGATCATACCCTATGTCCTCTTAAACCTGTTTGTCCCTATCTCTGATATTTATCAATTGAATGAAGTAATAGAAAAATCAGTCCCTGAGCTATAAAGGTTCCTTTCCTTCATTGAACCCGCATCAGTAGTTCCAGAACTATCGTAACCTTACATCCTTAAAACCTCAACCTCAAACTCAAAAAAATCTATTTGTGTATGTGTAAAATGACTTTAAACAAGAGCAACAACAACAACAACTCCAACGCTGACTTCGACCAAACGTTCAATTATATAAGTTATAATAAAAACATGGGTCGCGACAGTATCCAGAATTACTTCGATAATGTTGTGTTTAGAAGCAACAACATCGCCAACGGACCAATCACCCTCAATGGACCCATCGCCACCGCCAACGGACCTGCTGCCACTTCCAACGGATCATTCACCACCCCTTACGGACCCATTGCCAACCCCAACGGACCCATTGCCACCGCCAACGGACCTGCTGCCACCTCCAACGGACCATTCGCCTTCGTCAACGGACCCATCGCCACTCCCAACGGATCTGCCACCACCCACAACAGAGGCGATAATTCGGTCATCATTTCGAACGTTCTCCTCAGGGGGCCTACAGCAGCTTCAACACTTTCAACGCCAACTACGCCACCGGATCTACAATCGCCAATCCCACCTTCAACACCCACTTCGACTACGCCACCGGATCTACCGCCTTCAATCCCAGCTTCACCACCAACTCCAACTACACCACTGGATCTAGCATCGGCAACCCAATTTCCAGCACCAGGTACAATAAAACTGCTATGCCAACACCCAACCATGCTATTTATTGTTCTGCGTGTGATGTGTACATGCTACAAGCGAAATGGAGCACGCACTTCAGATCAAACGCTCACAAGATCAGTGTTTTCACACCAGTGAATGATCAGGTAAAGCTGATCGCAAGCGGTTTTAAGAACCGGATATGCACATATTCTTTCGAGAACAGAAAGGATGAACTTCTTCTGCCGGAAGAATTTATGTGCGATGCATCAGCGGCTCTACTCCCTCTCCTCAAAAATATTTTACATATGCATACTTCTGTGAAGGCTAATTTCGAGCTCTTCGCAGAGTATATAAAATATGTTGATGAGGAGGTGATAAGATCTGTGAAGTCGCATCAAACAGAAATGGGTGTTGTAACGCAGTCAACAAGCCTTGAGGATGCATTTATCTATTAGATTTATTAGATCACTCTGCGAGTATCAAAGCGAAAATGGACGAATTCCAGGAGAAGGATAGTGTCTGGAGCCTGGCAAAAATTCTTCACATGGAGTGTGAACAAATATACTCCATTAAAAGTATCGAGCTGGATCGCTTAACCAAAAACGCTAAAGGCGAAAAAAGCGTTGGTAAACGTGAAAAATTTCGATGAGTTTTGCTTCAAGTGGGCGGTAATTTCCGCTTTTAAAACACCGCAAGGCAATGCGAATAGAAGCAGCAGCTGTACCATCGACGATATTACCGCCACCGTCATCCAGTTAAGCGAGCATTTATCGCTTAATTTTGAAAACATGGAGTTTCCTCTCCCTTTGAAACAACTCAAAGTGTTTGAAGAGCAAAACCCGACCATAAGCCTAAATATTTTCGGATTCGACAATGAGATTGGAGCAGTTATTGGGCCGTTATATTTAACGAAGGAGGAGAAACAAGGAGAAACAATTAACAAGCCACACAGAAGAGCTCCTGTTCTGTGGTACGTGCCTAAACTATTCCCACAGCATAAAACTATACGAGGAGCATAAACAGCAGTGTGGAAAGATGGTATCGACCTTGCCAACGGCGGAAAAGGCAAGTCTAAGTTTTAAAAATTTTAATCGTAGTTTAGATGTACCCTTCGTAGTCTATGTAGATTTCGAATGCATGTTAAAGCCCTTAAGCTTTAGAGTTAGTGAGAATGTAGTGGCAACACATGAACATGTTCCCATTGCATTCTCGTATTTCATCAAATGCGCCTTTAATTCCAATTTAGACAAATTTGCTATGGAGACAAGTGAAAATGCAGTTGAAAATTTCATTAAATCTCTACTAAAAGATGTGAAAGATGTGAATTCACACCTCATACCTAAGTACAGTAAGGCCCATAACAATGAGTTCTGAAGAAGAAAATTGTTTTAGAATAGCTTTTAACTGCCATATTTGTAAAAAGGCGTTACGAGCTGATCGCGTTAGAGATCATTGCCATTTAACTGGTAAATTTAGAGGCGCAGCGCATAATGCCTTCAACATTAATTTCCAAATTGCACCTTTTGTCCCTGTATTTTTCCACAACTTCTCTAAGTATGATTCACATTTATTCGTTAGAGAATTAAACAAAGTCGATGGTGAAATCAAGGTTCTGCCACTGAATAAGGAATTGTAGATTTCCCTTTCTAAATATACACACAATTCCTTCTACGATAAAAATCTTGAAATTAGATTTCTCGATACATATCGTTTCAAGTTACAAGTTAAGATGCGCTAAGCGCAAACTTAAGTGTTGAATGGTTTGAAAGTTTAAGACGTTTCTTCCCACTTGATGACCAATTCAACCTGGTTCATAGAAAGGGGGTGTTCCCATACGAATATTTAGACTCAGAGAGTCGCTTAACTGAGAGCTCTCTACCTTCGAGAGAATTTTTCTTTAATAGTCTCACAAACTCCGAATGTACAGAAGAAGATTATGCACATGCTCAACATGTCTGGACAGTTTTTGGTTGTCAAACCATAAAAGATTACATGGAATTGTATCTTAAAACTGATATGCTTTTGTTAGCAGACATTTTCCAAAATTTCAGAGAAATTTGTCAGAAAATTTACTCTCTTGATCCGGCTCATTATTATACAACTCCTGGTCTGCCTTGGGATGCTATGCTCAAGACAACAGAAATTGAACTGGAGCTGCTAACTGACATTGATATGTATAGGTTTATTCAGAGCGGTATTCGTGGTGGGCTTGTACAGTGCTGTAAAAGGTACTCAACAGCCAATCATAAATACCTCTCTGAATACGATGCCAGCAAACCGTCTGAATACTTAATGTATTTGGATGCAAACAATCTGTACGGTTGGGCCATGTCGCAATGTCTCCCTTATACAGGTTTTCAGTGGTTGACCGAAGAAGAAATTTCATCATTAGATGCAATAAATATTGGAGAAACTTCAGAATATGGTTATATTCTTGAGGTTGATTTAATGTATCCATCAAACCTACACGATTTGCATAATGATCTTCCGTTTTGTCCGCTTAACCAAAGGGCCACACCGGCAGCAAAAGTCAACAAACTAATTGCTGACCTGAGGTCCAAAGTAAAATACCCCATACACTACAGAAATTTGCAGCAGTGCTTGATAAACGGACTAGAGCTGACAAAGATCCATCGTGTGTTAAGATTCAAACAGTCGGATTGGCTGAAAAAATACATTGATCTTAACACACATCATAGAACAATGGCACAGAACAATTTCGAGAAAGATTTCTTCAAGCTATTGAACAATGCCGTTTATGGGAAAACGATGGAAAACGTTGAAAAACGGAAAAATGTCAAGCTAGTCACGTCTTGGGAAACAGTGAGCCGCTATCGGTTGGGAGCACGAGCGCTGATTGCAAAGGCTAGTTTTCATAGCTCTGCACAATCTGTTGAAGACATGTATGCCATACAGATGAAGCGACTTCATAATACTTATGATAAGCCGATGTATTTAGGGTTCACAGTCTTAGAATTATCAAAGTGGAAAATATATGATTTTCATTATGATTACATGAAACCCAAATTCCAAGAGGCAGTTGAATTAAATTATATGGATACAGACTCATTTATTTGTTCCATTCAAACGAATGATTTCTTAGCGGATATAAGCAAAGATGTGGATATGAAGTTTGATACTTCGGAATACCCCGAAGATTTAGCGGTGAAATACGGGATAAAAAGGTGCAATAAAAAGGTGTTAGCAATGATGAAAGACGAAAACTGCGGCAAAAGTATGGTCGAGTTTGTAGGTTTAAGGGCAAATATGTACTCCATATCGCTTGAAGGCGGAGGGTGCATAAAAAAATCTTAAGGAGTCAAAAAATCTGTGTTAGATAAATTAAATTTAAAGAGTTATAAGGAATGTTTATTTAAAAATAAGAAATTGTGTGATAGTATGTTAATGTTTAGAACTAAGTTCCATAATTTATATACGCATAGAGTTAAGAAAACCACTTTAAGTGGATTAGATGATAAGAGAAAAATAAGAGAAGATGGCATCCAAACATATGCTTGGGGTCATTATAGAATAAGTTCATAAGCTAATTGTGATTTTTAAATATATAAGAAAAAATGTATTCACCTCCAATAAAGAAACATAACTAAATTAAATTACCATCGTTTTATAAATTATATTATTTATAAATAAGTAAAAAAAAAATAAAAAAATAAATGAATAATTGAAAATTAATTGTTATAATATTGCTGTGTGTGTGTGTGTGTGTAATGGTTTCAGGGCTTCGTCGTTGATGATCTGTCGCCATTTAGAGCACCTTGTTCTTGTTTATCCAAGAGTTGTGTTCATTAGGGAACCCCCATATGATTGTAAACAGTGCTTAGCAGATTATCTTCATTTAATGAGGTCACTTTTATCGGTTCCATTTTAATAGTTCTATGATGTTTTCGATTATACTCATCAATCAATTTATTATACATTTCAATCCAATGCCACATCATTTCCTTGAGGGTTCTATTAAAACGTTCAACAATAGACGCTTTTAACCCACTATATGTCGAATAGTGGTTGATGTTATTTTTGTCACATAATGTTTTGAAAGTAGTATTAAAGAACTCTTTCCCATCGTCGGTTTGTAAATTCTTAGGAATTCGTCCAAATTTAAAAATACTTGATAAAGCGTTAGTAACGTCTTTAGCTGATTTAGATTTCAATGCAACTCCCCATGCATATTTAGAGAATGTGTCGATAACCGTCAATAGAAATTTATAGCCTTTATTCGATGACGAGTACCAAATCTACCAAATCTGCTTGCCAAAGGTCGTCGATTCCTTTTATAACAACACGTCGACGCCTAAAGTTTTTACGGGCTGGTGCATGTAATTCATTAATTAAATCTCTTTTAGTCATGTTTTCCCATTGATTTATTTTTTCTTAATGTCAACTTCACTTGGTGCGTATGTTAATAATGAGACTTTCAATATTGATTTTTTTTTTTTATATATTTATTTTGTACGTTTTTTTCATTTTAGATGTTTATAAGCGTGTGCAAGCCTTGTGTCGCTTCGTTGATTCTCGATTGTAGAAAATTTGTGTTAACCGTGTCTTTTTCGTCCATTGCGTTACTGATGTTTTTAATTCGCCTGTTTTGTGCATCAACATATTGTTTATTATCCATATGCAAGTCCAACAACTGGAGCTCATATTTCCTGTTGTATCACTCATTAAGTCATCACTCACAAGTGCATGCAATATTTATAGTTCTCCCCTAAACTGCGTGTTGTTTAAAATATGTAAATATATAGGGTTTTAATGTCTCCATTGCAGATAACATCTTTCGATTTTCAGTGCTAATTAGACGACGTAATGTTTCAATTTCTATGTTCACGTATTCTTTAAGTGATTTATCTGTGTTTTGAATTTCACTTTTATACGCAGCTTTTATATTCTGAAAACTAGATGCTAACTCGCCTATTAGTTTATCTTTCATTCTCATCGTTTGCTTTATTTTACGTTCCATAAATATTTTTGTGCATACATCATTGTCTTCTAGGGGCTCACCTACATTTTTAAGTCTTTTGTTTGAAAAAATAATATTACTTTCATTATCTCTCAATATGCCAGGAATAGATTTCTTCATAGTATAATTTTGGTTTGTAATGTTGCTGGAGGAAAAATGACCGAACTTGTCAAGCGACATTTTGATATTGTTGCTAAAATCATTGAACACATTATTTTTATTTAAAAAATTATTTTTGCTTCTCGCAGCTCTTTAATTATGGAAACTATTTCATTGTTATGATTACTATGACCAGCTGATTGTGATGCAACTAGAAGTCTCAGTCTATTAACGATCTCATTCGGATCATCCCAGTATACATAATTTGGTTTACTTGTATTAAGTGTCATTAGACCGCCCTCTTCATGAATAGATTTTGTACGGCGGTTAGGTGTAGACATCGCACTAGGCGCGCTCATTGATGGAAACAGTTTTTTTTATGATTGTGAGATATTTTTTAGAGCGATTGCCCATAAGAGCCTCATTATGTAAGTGATTTCTTCTATGAGCATTGGTTTTTATTAAAATTTTCTGATATGATTCCAAATCCATTTCGTCATAGCCTTGGGGATTTTTACGGTAGATTAAAGAATATAATCCCGGTGTTAGATTCCACCTTTCACCGGTTTCTTATATTATTTCATTATCATCTACAATTATTTTAGTTGCTCCCAATTTCATTTCTCCGCTTTTCTTGTAGGGGCCAAAGGCTTTATCAAACTCACCCTTTCGCTCTAGCTCACTCAGATTTAAACTATAACTGACATTGCTTTCATTAGTTGACACAAAAGGTTGAGAATAGAAATGATCTGCTGTGATTTCCTCATAATATGTATCATGAGATACATTACTATAGTTTTGATCTACTTTAATTTCTTGTTTTGTATAATCTTCATTATTTTCTTTCTTCGTCTTTAAAGACTGATTGGGTAGTATATTTCCAGTGATGAGTTTTTTAAGAGGATGCGTAATTGGTTTAAATGTCTCTTCTAATTGATATTCATTTTCTTCTCTCCCTAATTTTATGCTTTGAAATTTTCGTTTTAATGCGTTTCTTGTCTTTGTTAATTCCTTCTGAATATGTTCCTTCATTTTCTTAAATACGAAACCAGTGGTTTATTTGTTGTTTATTTACTGTTTGATGTTGTTTTTGCTGTTTATTGCTGTTTATTTGTTGTTTATTTGCTGTTTATTTGTTGTTTATTGTTGTTTATTTTTTGTTTATTGTTGTTTATTTATTGTTTATTGTTGTTTATGTGCTGTTAATTGTTGTTTTTTTGCTGTTTATTGTTGTTTATTTGTTGTTTATTGTTGTTTATTGTTTTTTATTTGTTGTTTATTGTTGTTTATTGTGTTTATTGTTGTTTATTGTTGTTATTGTTGTTTATTTGCTGTTTGTTGTTGTTTAATGTTTTTTATTTGCTGCTTGTTGTTGTTTATTTGCTGTTTAATTATTGTTTTGTGCTGTTTGTTGTTGTTTATTTGCTGTTAAATTGTTGTTTATTTGTTGTTTATTTGTTGTTTAATGTTGTTTATTGCTGTTTATCAAGCTGTTGTTCATCTCAGACTGATTAAATATAAAACATATTAAAAGGTATATAGTCCAATGCATTAAAAAAATACAAAAATACTAGTTCGAATTTAATTTGTATAAATCTTTATTAAATATTCTTTAAAAAACAGCTTAAAAGAATTGATTAAAGGACAGCTCTTGTTCTTGGGTTCAATAGTAAAAACCTTAAACACAAGTGTCCATAGTTAAAAGTATCAAACCGTTGTTCTCGTTTATAATTGTATTTAATGTTATCTCCCAAATATTTGATTAGCTCTAAAGGCGGTGTAAATTCCCGAAGCTATCAAAATATCGATTTTCCTTCTCTGTTTTATAAAAGCTACCCAATGTGTCCCACCTCCTGTCGAAGAGTCTAAATTAATGATGCCACACTCCCTTTTCCGAACACGTATTTTTTCCTTTGTCGCTTATTCTCCTCTAGCTATTATCTGGCGGTATTAGCACTGTTAATAGTTTTAACAATAGCTGAACCACCGGACGCAAGCCCTCCTAAGGCACCAATTGCTGTTAAAATCGGTACAAGCGGCAAGAACCCGCCCACTTTAGGTACACTTATTATTCTCGGGATTATTACATCTTTTTTCTTATTTCCAATTGAGTTGTCTATGACTTTCTTAGCTATGTGGATTGCCGAGTGAATATCACAAGGTTTCTTCTGTTTTAACATATTTGAAGCCACTCTAAATACATGCATATATTTTTTTTCACATGGTTTTGTCTTCTTTTCCTCTGTTCAGTCCCATGCCCAATTTTTTCTTTTTTTCATATGGCTTTGGTTTCTTTTTCCTTTGATTGAGGCCCATGCCGAATTTTTTTTCGCTTTCATTGCGTTAGTTACGAGATATGCTGCGGCTTTTTCTCCAAAACTGCTGTCAGACGCTTTAACTCGCTCCCACGCTCTTTCCGCTAGAACCAAATCGCATATATGACGTTTCCTTAATTCTTTGTGGTTTGAGTATGCTATATCATGCTCTCTACAGGCGGCGTCTAATGGATTTATTCCCTTATCGCCGCGCTCCAAACGTGACTGGAGTTTTGTTCCTGGTCCACAAAACTGATAGCCTGGCAAGTGTAATTCTACTGGCAGCGAGTATTATTTTATTAATGATACCTCCTCCGTTGTAGACGTTAATTTTATTACTAAATGGTTTATAAAAGTGCATTATCATTTTATTAACTCATTATTCAAAGAGCTGCTAATGAGTGATGTGCTTTTGAAAAAACCTTAACGAATTTGCGTTTAATAAAGCAAAAAACGAACATTGAAGTGAGAAATTTCGATTTAAAAAATAATGAAAACCAAACGATCAGGCACACTAGTCTCTTACCCAGTTCAATTAGAGCCCTAATTATTGGACCTTCTAATTGTATTCAATAAAATTTGGAAATATTTATTTGTATTCAAAGTCGGTATTTCAACCTAAATACGAATATTTAAAAAAACTTGTAGGCCCGATCAAAGGCATGGGCTATTTTACATATTCTGAAAATGAAAGTGTAATAGCACCAGACGAGGCCAAAAAGAACTCGATAATGATATTTGATGATGTAGTGTGTGAAAAACAAAATAATATTCGTGCGTACTTTTGCATGGGGCGACATAGCAACATAGATGCGTTTTATTTATGCCAAACATACTGAAGTATTCCGAAACATCTTGTGCGTGATAATGCAAACCTAATTCTAATGCTTAAACAAGATGCTCTAAATATGAAACACGTCTATCAGGCTCATGTAGGCGTTGATATGCATTTTGATTGTTTTAAGGAAATTTGTCACACGAGAGAGATTCAGTCATTAATTTTACGGATTGTTGATCAAGACGGAAATTTAGTTAATTGACGTGAAGAGAGCGTTACAGTTCAGTTACATTTAAGACAACGACATTGTTATTGATCTTTCGCATCAGAATGAGGCTGTTAAAACGGGACCAATTGATGTGAGAGTTTCTATCGAACTGGAGAATGCAAGTTCTAGGAACACAAAAGTATATTGTTTGCTTATGCATGATCGATTAGTTGAATATTCTCCGTTGACTGGATTAGTTCAGCGCATCGTCTAGTATAAGCATCAAAAACAAACTTCTAAAAATGGATCTGGAGCGAGTTGCTATTGATGTTCAAGGATTTTATGCATCATTTGAATGCACCATATTATACCTATTATAGTTATTAAGAAAATAAATAAATAAATAAAAACAGCTCAATTAAAAAAAAAATAAAATTTATGCATTTTTATTTTCCATAAATTTCGAAATTTGAACATTCCATAATTACAAAAAGTTTGAATAAATTATTAAGTGCGCATTGGTTTGAAGATTTTTTATGTATTCTGCAATTTGTGAAATAGTTTGGGAAGTGTATTAAACTTTCTTCAAGCTCCAAATCAATTATGTTTGTAGATAAATATTTCATTAAAAATTTTTAGCATCGCCCTTACAATGATTGAGGCGAAACTGTTTAATGGCGTTAATATCCTCCAGCCCTAAATATGAAATATCTCCATCCGACCAATCCAAACCATCTACATATTCTTGGGCTAGTAAATTAGTCTTTTGATTTACTTCGTCCAGCTCCTTTATATTGTAGGGTGGTTTGAAGTGAAAGAAATTTGGAATAACCGAACCACCCTGCATGAATGCTAGTTCCTTAACGAAAACCTGATTATCGTTTCCAAATACATATTCGAAATCAACCAAAACGCAAGAGTTTCAATCTACCTTCAACATCTTGCCTCAACTTTATGTAACATACTGAAAAGATTTAATGAGAGTCGGTGCCTTAAAAGGTGCGCGTACGTTAATTTAGAGTTAGTTTGATTCAGATGTCAACCAACATGACCACGCAACAGTCAAAAAAAGCGAGAAACTGTAGGAAGCCTCAAGATCATGAATTAATTTTCGGATTTGAATATTATGTAGATCTTAAGCTAAAAGTAAAGTGTGGATTTTCAACTACAAGAGCATTTACACCCATGATCTAGATGCAACAACATAAACGAAATTTCATTGGCCTAGAGTAGTAGGGAACTGTATGTTCTGTGACAGGAAGTTGCTGTCAATTTAATTACGTGATGTGAATAATTAATGATTTATGACCCTACGTGACCCTAATTAATATGCAGGCACCTGACCCTTTAAGGAGGGGTGTGAGTAGTAGGGAACTGTATGTTCTGTGACAGGAAGTTGCTGTCAATTTAATTACGTGATGTGAATAATTAATGATTTATGACCCTACGTGACCCTAATTAATATGCAGGCACCTGACCCTTTTTGAAGGAGGGGTGTGCGGGGACCGATCGTTAATATGCAGGTACGTGATCCTTTTTTAGGGAGGGACAAGTGAGGGAACCAATCGTCATGGGCCTTTGTGACCTTTTGATGAGGGGGGAGCTGAGGAAAGTGGCCGTTACATTTTAGTAACTGTCCCTTTTCTGAAGTAGCGTGGGTGCCCGATCATTAAAATTCAGATTTTAAGTGGGATGGGTTATGAGATCACGTGCGCACAAGTGCACACATCGACTTGTTCATCTACTTTTTCGGTGGTGGGAAAAGGGACCGATCATTAAAAACTGGTTTAATAAGAGGCCGCTCATTAAAATTCAGATTTTAATTGGGAGAGGGTTATGAGATCACGTGCGCACAAGTGCACGCATCGACTTGTTTGTTTACTTTTTCAGGGGTGGCTTGAGAGCTCGATCAGGCACGTGCGCATTTAATTTGCTCTCCCTTTTCTGAAGAGTGTGAACAGACCGTTTTTCTACACGGCGAAGGAACACAAGTGCGGCGCACACTTGTAAACAGGTTTTGTTAGAGAAAAAGGTTCGATCGTAAATTTCACGCCTATAGACACCTACTGACAAGGGTAAACAGCTCTATTCTGGGTGCGTGTGCCAAGGGTAAAGGACTAATCATGTATTCAGGTAATGTATGGATGGGCTTCTGTAATTGTTTTCTCCTAATTATTCTAGTTTTATGACTTGTGGTTTACGTGTCAATTTTTAGTATCAGACTCATCGAATGCCCCAGATTTCACTGATTTTTAGGATATCTTCTTTCATCTTCACATTATTTTGGTTGTTTTATGACTTTGGGCGTGAGAAGTTTCTTCAAAAAGTCTACACGCTTGTATTGTAGATGCACCGGATCATACCCTATGTCCTCTTAAACCTGTTTGTCCTATCTCTAATATTTATCAATTGAATGAAGTAATAGAAAAATCAGTCCCTGAGCTATAAAGGCTCCTTTCCTTCATTGAACCCGCATCAGTAGTTCCTGAACTATAGTCTATCCAAAACCTCAAATCGTCAAAGTTGAAAAAAAAATCGTTTTGTTTAAAAATGGCTTTCAACAAGTGCAGCAACAACAACAACTCCAACGCTGACTGCGACCAAACGTTCAATTATATTAGTTATAATAAGAACGTGGGTCGCAACAGCATTCCGAATTACTTCGATAATGTTGTGTTTAGAAGCAACAACATCGCCAACGGACCCATCACCACCCCCAACGGACCCATCGCCACCCCCAACGGACCCATCGCCACCCCCAACGGACCTGCTGCCACCTCCAACGGACCATTCGCCACCCCCAACGGACCCATCGCCACCCCCAACGGACCTGCTGCCACCTCCAACGGACCATTCGCCACTCCCAACGGATCTGTCACCACCCACACCAGAGGAGATAAGCCGGTGATAATCTCGAACGTTCTCCTCAGGGGGCCTACCGCCAACGCTAGCGGCCCTTTCGCCACCCCCACGGATCTGTCACCACCCACACCAGAGGAGATAAGCCGGTGATAATCTCGAACGTTCTCCTCAGGGGGCCTACCGCAAACCATAGCGGCCCTATCACCACCCCCAACGGACCCATCGCCACCTACAACTACAACAACTATAACGGCAACATCAACTCCAACACTTTCAACGCCCACTTCGACTACGCCACCGGATCTACAATCGCCAATCCCACCTTCAACGCCCACTTCGACTACGCCACCGGATCTAACGCCTTCAACCCCAGCTTCACCACCCACTACAACTACTCCACTGGATCTAGCATCGGCAACCCAATTTCAACCACCAGCTACAATAAAAATGCTATGCCAACACCCAAGCATGCTATTTATTGTTCTGCGTGTGATGTGTACATGCTACAAGCGAAATGGAGCACGCACTTCAGGTCAAATGCTCACAAGATCCGTGTTTTCACACCAGTGAATGAGCAGGTAAAGCTGATCGCAAGCGGTTTCAAGAACCGCATATGCACATATTCTTTCGAGAACAGAAAGGATGGACTTCTTCTGCCGGAAGAATTTATGTGCGATGCATCAGCGGCTCTACTCCCTCTCCTCAAAAATATTTTACATATGCATACTTCTGTGAAGGCTAATTTCGAGCTCTTCGCAGAGTATGTAAAATATGTTGATGAGGAGGTGATAAGATCTGTGAAGTCGCATCAAACAGAAATGGGTGTTGTAACGCAGTCAACCAGCCTTGAGGATGCATTCATAGATCACTCTGCGAGTATAAAGGCGAAAATGGATGAATTCCAGGAGAAGGATAGTGGCTGGAGCCTGGCAAAAATTCTTCGCATGGAGCTTAATGTGAATAAATATACTCCATTAAAAGTATCGAGTTGGATCGCTTTACCAAAAGCGCTTAAGGCGAAAAAAGCGTTGGTAAACGTGAAAAATTCCGATGAGTTTTGCTTCAAGTGGGCGTTAATTTCCGCTTTTAAAACACCGCAAGGCAATGCGAATAGAAGCAGCAGCTATACCATTGACGATATTAACGCCACCGTCATCCAATTAAGCGAGCATTTAACGCTTAATTTTGAAAACATGGAGTTTCCTCTCCCTTTGAAACAACTCAAAGTGTTTGAAGAGCAAAACCCGACCATAAGCATAAATGTTTTCGGATTCGACGAGGAGATTGGAGCAGTTATTGGGCCGTTATATTTAACGAATGAGGAGAAACAATCCCACGTGAGCCTAATGCTGTTGGAGATGGAAGGTCGGGCCCATTTTGTATGGATAAGAAATTTATCAAGGTATGTAGTCAAATATAAATAAACATATGCATATATTTAGAAAAAAATACTTATGAAATACGTTGATTTATATTTTCAGACTTGTACGCACACAATTAACAAGCCACACAGAAGAGCTCCTGTTCTGTGGCACGTGCCTAAACTATTCCCACAGCATAAAACTACACGAGGAGCATAAAGAGCAGTGTGGAAAGATGGTATCGACCTTGCCAACGGTGGAAAAGGCAAGTCTAAGTTTTAAAAATTTTAATCGTAGTTTAGATGTACCCTTCGTAGTCTATGCAGATTTCGAGTGCATGTTAAAGCCCTTAAACTGTAGAGTTAGTGAGAATGTAGTGGCAACACATGAACATGTTCCCATTGCATTCTCGTATTTCATCAAATGCGCCTTTAATTCCAATTTAGACAAATTTGTTATGGAGACAGGTGAAAATGCAGGTGAAAATTTCGTTAAATCTCTAATAAAAGATGTGAACGAAATTTACACCTCATACCTGAGTACAGTTAGACCCATAACAATGAGTTCTGAAGAGGAAAATGGTTTTAGAATGGCTTTTAACTGCCATATTTGTAAAAAGGCGTTAGGAGCTGATCGCGTTAGAGATCATTGCCATTTAACTGGTAAATTTAGAGGCGCAGCGCATAATGCCTGCAACATTAATTTCCAAATTGCACCTTTTGTCCCTGTATTTTTCCATAACTTCTCTAAGTATGATTCACATTTATTCGTTAGAGAATTAAACAAAGTCGATGGTGAAATCAAGGTGCTGCCACTGAATAAGGAATTGTACATATCCCTTTCTAAATATACACACATTGCCTCCCACGATAAAAATCTTGAAATTAGATTTCTCGATACATATCGTTTCATGGCAACAAGTTTAGATGCGCTAAGCGCAAACTTAAGTGTTGAAAGGTTTGAAAGTGTCAGACGTTTCTTCCCACTTGATGACCAATTCAACCTGGTTCATAGAAAGGGGGTGTTCCCGTACGAATATTTAGACTCAGAGAGTCGTTTAAGTGAGAGCTCTCTACCTTCGAGAGAAAATTTCTTTAATAGCCTCACAAACTCCGAATGTACAGAAGAAGATTATGCACATGCTCAACATGTCTGGACAGTTTTTGGTTGTCAAACCTTAAAAGAGTACATGGAATTGTATCTTAAAACTGATGTGCTTTTGTTAGCAGACATTTTCCAAAATTTCAGAGAAATTTGTCAGAAAATTTACTCTCTTGATCCGGCTCATTATTATACAACTCCTGGTCTGTCTTGGGATGCTATGCTCAAGACAACAGAAATTGAGCTGGAGCTGCTAACTGACATTGATATGTATAGATTTATTCAGAGCGGTATTCGTGGTGGGCTTGTACAGTGCTGTAAAAGGTACTCAAAAGCCAATCATAAATATCTCTCTGAATACGATGCCAGCAAACCGTCTGAATACTTAATGTATTTAGATGCAAACAATCTATACGGTTGGGCCATGTCGCAATGTCTCCCTTATACAGGTTTTCAGTGGTTGACCGAAGATGAAATTTCATCATTAGATGTAATAAATATTGGAGAAACCTCAGAATATGGTTATATTCTTGAGGTTGATTTAATGTATCCATCAAACCTACACGATTTACATAATGATCTTCCGTTTTGTCCGCTTAACCAAAGGGCCACACCGGCAGCAAAAGTCAACAAACTAATTGCTGACCTGAGGTCCAAAGTAAAATACCCCATACACTACAGAAATTTGCAGCAGTGCTTGATAAACGGACTAGAGCTGACAAAGATCCATCGTGTGTTAAGATTCAAACAGTCGGCTTGGCTGAAAAAATACATTGATCTTAACACACATCATAGAACAATGGCACAGAACAATTTCGAGAAAGATTTCTTCAAGCTATTGAACAATGCCGTTTATGGGAAAACGATGGAAAACGTTGAAAAACGGAAAAATGTCAAGCTAGTCACGTCTTGGGAAACAGTGAGCTGCAATCGGTTGGGAGCACGAGCGCTGATTGCAAAGGCTAGTTTTCATAGCTCTGCACAATTTGCTGAAGACATGTATGCCATACAAATGAAGCGACTTCATAATACTTATGATAAGCCGATGTATTTAGGGTTCACAGTCTTAGAATTATCAAAGTGGAAAATGTATGATTTCCACTATGATTACATGAAGCCCAAATTCCAAGAGGCAGTCGAATTAAATTATATGGATACAGACTCATTTATTTATTCCATTCAAACAAATGATTTCTTTGCGGATATAAGCAAAGATGTGGATATGAAGTTTGATACTTCGGAATACCCCGAAGATTTAGCGGTTAAATACGGGATAAAAAGGTGCAATAAAAAGGTGTTAGGAATGATGAAAGACGAAAACTGCGGCAAAAGTATGGTCGAGTTTGTAGGTTTAAGGGCAAAGATGTACAGCTTATCGCTTGAAGGCGGAGGGTGCATTAAAAAATCTAAAGGAGTCAAAAAATCTGCGTTAGATAAATTAAATTTAAATAGTTATAAGGAATGTTTATTTGAAAATAAGAAATTATGTGATAGTATGCTAATGTTTAGAACTAAGTTCCATAATTTATATACGCATAGAGTTAAGAAAACCACTTTAAGTGGATTAGATGATAAGAGAAAAATAAGAGAAGATGGCATCCAAACATATGCTTGGGGTCATTATAGAATAAGTTCATAAGCTAATTGTGATTTGTAGATATATAAGAAAAAAAAAATTTATATATATATATAAATAAATAAATAAATAAACATGAATAAATAAATACACATTTTATGAATTTCATTTGAATGTCTTTTATTGAAAATTAATTGGTATAATATTGCTGTGTGTGTGTATTGTGTGTGTGTGTGTGTGTGTGTGTGTGTGTGTGTGTGTGTTTGAGTGTAATGGTTTCAGGAGTTCGTCGTTGATGATCTGTCGCCATTTAGAGCACCTCGTTCTTGTGTATCCAAGAGTTGTGTTCATTAGGGAACCCCAACCATTTAACAAAAACTCGATCGTTTTTTCGTTTTATTATCTTTTCAACTAGATAAGTATTTGGATAACGTGTTTTCCTTAGCTCTTCTTTATAGAAACCCCCTGAAGGGGTGCACCCTGATAGTCTTCTAATATGTATGTAGTTGGGTTTGTCATTTGTATTCGTTTTATTTTAAAAATTTCCGTTGTCCAGTTGGGAGTATATCCCTTTTCAAATGTATGTTTATGCTTGCTTATACGAACATAGTCACCCACATGAAATTTTGCCCCGTGAAAAATTTTAATATGATTGTAAACAGTGTTTAACAGATTATCTTCATTTAATGAGGTCACTTTTATCGGTTCCATTTTAATAGTTCTATGATGTTTTCGATTATACTCATCAATCAATTTATTATACATTTTAATCCAATGATATGTTCCTTTGAAACTAAACTCTCGCCACATCATTTCCTTGAGGGTTCTATTAAAACGTTCAACAATAGACGCTTTTAACCCACTATATGTCGAATAGTGGTTGATGTTATTTTTGTCACATAATGTTTTGAAAGTAGTATTAAAGAACTCTTTCCCATCGTCGGTTTGTAAATTCTTAGGAATTCGTCCAAATTTAAAAATACTTGATAAAGCGTTAGTAACGTCTTTAGCTGATTTAGATTTCAATGCAACTCCCCATGCATATTTAGAGAATGTGTCGATAACCGTCAATAGAAATTTATAGCCTTTATTCGATGACGAGTACTTTCCCATTTCTACCAAATCTGCTTGCCAAAGGTCGTCGATTCCTTTTATAACAACACGTCGACGCCTAAAGTTTTTACGGGCTGGTGCATGTAATTCATTAATTAAATCTCTTTTAGTCATGTTTTCCCATTGATTTATTTTCCATATATATATTTTCTGTTCTTAATGTCAACTTCACTTGGTGCGTATGTTAATAATGAGACTTTCAATATTGATTTTTTTTATATATATTTATTTTTTACGTTTTTTTCATTTTAGATGTTTATAAGCGTGTGCAAGCCTTGTGTCGCTTCGTTGATTCTCGATTGTAGAAAATTTGTGTTAACCGTGTCTTTTTCGTCCATTGCGTTACTGATGTTTTTAATTCGCCTGTTTTGTGCATCAACATATTGCTTATTATCCATATGCAAGTCCAACAACTGGAGATCATATTTCCTGTTGTGTCACTCATTAGAGAAGTGACCGAACTTGTCGACGACCATTAAGTCTTTACCTTATACCTCACAAGTGCATGCATTATTTATAGTTCTCCCCTAAACTGCGTGTTGTTTAAAATATGTAAATATATGGGTTTTTAATGTCTCCATTGCAGATAGCATCTTTCGATTTTCAGTGCTAATTAGACGACGTAATGTTTCAATTTCTATGTTCACGTATTCTTTAAGTGATTTATCTGTGTTTTGAATTTCACTTTTATTCTCAGTCTTTATATTCTGGAAACTAGATGCTATCTCGCCTATCAGTTTCTCGTTCGATGTAATTTGCTCCATTAAGAGTTTATCTTTCTTTCTCATCGTTTGCTTTATTTTACGTTCCATAAATATTTTTGTGCATACATCATTGTCTTCTAGGGGTTCACCTACATTTTTAAGTCTTTTGTTTGAAAAAATAATATTACTTTCATTATCTATCAATATGCCAGGAATAGATTTCTTCATAGTATAATTTTGGTTTGTAATGTTGCTGGAGGAAAAATGTCCGAACTTGTCAAGCGACATTTTGATATTGTTGCTAAAATCATTGAACGTATCATTTTTATTTAAAAAATTATTTTTGCTTCTCGCAGCTCTTCAATTATGGAAACTATTTCATTGTTATGATTACTATGACCAGCTGATTGTGATGCAACTAGAAGTCTCAGTCTATTAACGATCTCATTCGGATCATCCCAGTATACATAATTTGGTTTACTTGTATTAAGTGTCATTAGACCGCCCCCTTCATGAATAGATTTTGTACGGCGGTTAGGTGTAGACATCGCACTAGGCGCGTTCATTGATGGAAACAGTTTTTTTATGATTGTGAGATATTTTTTAGAGCGATTACCCTTAAGAGCATCATTATGTAAGTGATTTCTTCTATGAGCATTGGTTTTTATTAAAATTTTCTGATATGATTCCAAATCCATTTCGTCATAGCCTTGGGGGTTTTTACGGTAGATTAAAGAATATAATCCCGGTGTTAGTTTCCACTTTTCACCGGTTTCTAATATTAGTTCATTATCATCTACAATTATTTTAGTTGCTCCCAATTTCATTTCTCCGCTTTTCTTGTAGGGGCCAAAGGCTTTATCAAGCTCGCCCTTTCGCTCTAGCTCACTCAGATTTAAATTATAACTCACATTGCTTGTTACAGTATGCTGATTATTGCTTTCATTAGTTGACACAAAAGGTTGAGAATAGAATTGATCTTCTGTGATTTCCTCATCATATGTATCGTGAGATACATTACTATAGCTTTGATCTGCTTTAATTTCTTGTTTTGTATAATCTTCATTTTCTTCTTTCTTCGTCTTTAAAGGCTGATTGGGTAGTATATTTCCAGTGATGAGTTTTTTAAGAGGTTGCGTAATTGGTTTAAATGTCTCTTCTAATTGATATTCATTTTCTTCTCTCCCTAATTTTATGCTTTGAAATTTTCGTTTTAATGCGTTTCTTGTCTTTGTTAATTCCTTCAGAATATGTTCCTTCATTTTCTTAAATACGAAACCAGTGGTTTATTTGTTGTTTTTTTGCTGTTTATTTGTTGTTTATTGTTGTTTATTGTTGTTTATTTGCTGTTTATTTGTTGTTTATTGTTGTTTATTTGTTGTTTATTGTTGTTGTTGTTTATTGTTGTTTATTTGTTGTTTATTTGTTGTTTATTGTTGTTTATTGCTGTTTATTTGTTGTTTATTGTTGTTTATTGTTGTTTATTGTTGTTTATTTGTTGTTTATTTGTTGTTTATTTGTTGTTTATTTGTTGTTTATTTGTTGTTTATTGTTGTTGTTTTTATTTGTTGTTTATTTGTTGTTTATTTGTTGTTTATTGTTGTTTAGTGTTGTTTATTTGTTGTTTATTTGTTGTTTATTTGTTGTTTGTTGTTGTTTATTTGTTGTGTTATTGTTGTTTTGTGTTGTTTATTGTGTTGTTTATTTGTTGTTTATTTGTTGTTTATTTGTTGTTTATTTGTTGTTTATTTGTTGTTTATTGTGTGTTTTTTGTTGTTTATTTATTGTTTATTGCTGTTTATCAAGCTGTTGTTCATCTCAGACTGATTAAATATAAAAGATATTAAAAGTTATATAGTCCCATGCATTAAAAAATACAAAAATACTAGTTGAATTTTAATTTTTATAAATCTTTATTAAATATTCTTTGATTCAATAGTAGAAACCTTAAACACAAGTGCCCACAGTTAAAAGTATCGAACCGTTGTTCTCGTTTATAATTGTATTTAATTTTATCTCCTAAATATTTGATTAGCTCTAAAGGTGGTGGTAAATTCCCGAAGCTATCAAAATATCGACTTTCCTTCTCTGTTTTATAAAAAGCTACCCAATGTGTCCCACCTCCTGTCGAAGAGTCTAAATTAATGATGCCACACTCCCTTTTACGAACACGTTTTGGAAGTGAGTCTCTCATAAATACACCTCTGAAATTAGGAATATGCTTGCGTGCAAAGTTCATAATATCAATGTTTGAAAGTGGTTTATTAGGTAGCTGCGCTAGAAGTTTTTTTGAAGAGTTGATATACCGTATCCCTTTTGGTATGGCTTGAGATACAGACCATTGCCTAAAGCAATTGCTTCTATTTTTTTATTATGTCGCTTATTCTCCTCTAGCTGTTTTCTGGCGGTATTAGCACTGTTAATAGTTTTAACAATAGCTGAACCACCGGACGCAAGCCCTCCTAAGGCACCGATTGCTGTTAAAATCGGTACAAGCGGCAAGAACCCGCCCACTTTAGGCACACTTATTATTCTCGGGATTATTACATCTTTTTTCTTATCTCCAATTGAGTTGTCTATGACTTTCTTAGCTATTTGGATTGCCGAGTGAATATCATAAGGTTTCTTCTTTTTTAACATATTTGAAGCCATTCTAACTACATGCATAAATTTTTTCTTTTTTTCACATGGTTTTGGCTTCTTTTTCCTCTGTTTCAGTCCCATGCCCAATTTTTTCTTTTTTTCATATTGC
>JAWNLD010000006.1:0-11667 GCA_035041545.1 Drosophila colorata | reverse complement strand
ATTGTTGCGCTGTTGACTTTGAATGAGTATTTTTCGGTTTCTTTGACAAACCGAGCTCCGAAGACTTTTCGTCTGAACGACCCCTTTTGACCTTGGCGTCAGCGGGGGCACCTTTGTAGCTTTCAGGGCAGCTGCTTTTAGGAGCCCTTTGGCGATAGCTGTTATTTTGATAAAGGCGATCTCAGGGTCTAAATGACGTGCTTCCTGAGTGCCTGCATCCGTCAGACCGGATCTCTGAGAGATCTCGCTGGATGCGTCGTCGAGATCGGTGAGTGTGACGTCAGAGTCCGATTCCGAGACCAATGCCTCTATCAGACCCTGCCGGGACAAACTTTTATTCGACGAGAAAGTGGCACACTCCAACTCCTTATCCAAGAAAGTTGGTGGTCTTTCCGGATCCTCCCCTTGGTGACCAACATCACCGCTTGAGAAGGTGGAGGCCGTCAGCCCTACAGCTGCGGTACCAGAAATAGGCTCAACGAAAAATAAAACTGGAGGGCGACAAGAACCCAGAGTCCGCATACTAACGGCTGAGCACCCCCTCGGTCATGAATCCTTCGGCATATGCTGTTCCACCTTGGATTGGGGTAATTTTCTGAAGAGTTGTCTTCTCTTTGCACGACTACCATTAGTCAGCATCCTTGGCAGAGACATGACCATTTCAAGAACCTGTTTCCAGCCGCCCTCACGAGGAGAGTAAAGTCGCATTTCTAACAGTGTGTGCAGATACGGCGCGTATTATTCAAGTAATAATTTCACGTTAGTCCCCTTGCACACCATTTAGCTGACCGTCATCGTGTTTACCATACGCTGATACATTTTTTTTCAAGTGATCAATAATTCGCTCCGTGTTTTTGTTATCAGTATTTATCGATTTTTTAACACCGTTTTTAAGCATATCTCAGAAACAATAAGAGTTAGTTAGAGAGTTAATATGTTATCGTAGAGGATACGCTGCCATATCAAAAAATCAAAAAATCGCAAATCACGTACTACAGACTTGCACTTTGGTTTGTACGCAGATTTCAATGCTCGTGTTACGTCCTGAAAATTTCATAACGATTCTTTCCTTAGTTTAGAACTTATTTAAGATTTAACTTTGCAGCAAGCGCAGGAAGCGGCGAACGCTTGTGTGTGTGTATGTGTTATTTTGTATACCCTGAACCCATAGAAAGTAAAAGACAGAAGGAGGCATCTCCGACCCCATAAAGTATATATATATTCTTGATCAGGATAAACAGCCAAGTCGATCTAGTGGCAGTCGAAATAGTCAACTGGGCTGCTTTTAAGCAGTGCGCGAGCCGGGGAACAGGCCGTGAGCGAAGCGGGGAACAGGTGGTGAGCGAACCGGGGAACAGGTCGTGAGCGAACCGGGAAAAGAGTGACTGAGAGCGGCATATGGAACGCGCAGAGATCTGCACACACACATATAAATATAAAGATCCGTTTTTTTTGCGATGCAACGGCATTGGCTCAGCTGGAAGTTGCGTGGGCTTAGCAACGATGGCAAAAATTTGTAAGCGGGACTCTGCTTGCGTTAGCGAAGGCGAGCAGACGTCATTTTGCTTTTAGCGCTGTCAGAACGCATAGAATTTGCTTAGAAAAAGTATTTATATATATATAATTAATTGTTACATGTATATGTATTATTTTAAAGTTTAATGTTAGTTTGTAAGCAAATTCGCCAATTTCATAATTGAGCTCCAATTTAAAGAGCTCCAATTTTAGAGCTGTAGCAAAACACATAAGTCACCGTTCTAATGCTGATGTTTGTAGCCAGTTTGGTGTTGCTTATGTTGTTGCCGTTCAGTTTTGGGTTATGTTAAGTCAGCTGTTTAGTGATGTGCAGACTTTGTAGTTTTGTGTGATTGTTCGTGACGGCGGGCATGGTTAGACCCACCCCTACGTAAGAGCACTGGCTAGCCGGTAGCCCTTGAGACAAACCGACTCGTAACAATATGACCCCCAAATGATAATGTTGCATGGTGTCGCCTACGGTCATAATGCGAGCAAATTTTCTAATAACAAATAAAACACGAGAAGACGAAGTCTCGCAACCCGTGGTCTGCCTTTTAGATCACGCTGACTTGTATGAAGCCAAGACTCACTTCAATCGTGCGGGCTAAGAGTGATCCGGAGGGCATTTCAACTTTTGTGTTGGTCAGAGTAGGGACAGAATAGTTTTGGGAGGCTGATGCGTCTTTGGTATGGACAGCAAAAAAAGTTTTTTGATAAATTATCAAGCAACGTTCATGTCACTAAGGGTGTCAGTGGGTCGTCGCCGGTTATTGGTTTCAGGCGATTTTCCACTGTGCACATTGCCTGGTGGACAAAGGTGGTTTGAACGTGACTGTGATGTAATTTTGATATAGAGTAGGTTAGATTGTAGCTTTTTGTTGTAGGCAATATCATAATTTATACGTTAAATTTATTTGTTTTTTGTGTGTTCAAGTACCTTATCGTCCGTTTTCTGAATTCGGTCGGTCATCAGGTTGGTCAAGCGTCACGAGTGTTCCGTAGGAATATTAATTTCATAGGCCGCCCGATTTTTAGAAAACGGCACGGATTATTGGCCATCCTCCAGCACGACGACCTGAATAGTCGACAATCAAGTCCAAGTTTAGCATTCGAAATAGAACAGCGTAGACTAAATGGCACTCTAGCGTGACGAGGATTCTCTCGCCTCCTGTATTTATATGAATGGTTGTCGAAGATATTTTTTGAGTTATTGAAGTGAAATTGTTGGTGTTTTTGGTTTTGCTGGAATATTTTGTTTGGTAGTTTTGTAGTTGCTGTTACATTTTTTTTTTTTTTTGCTTATTTAAGGTTGTATTAGCCTTGAGTTTAAATGGCGACAGGAGGAGGTGTAGGTGAACATGGTCTCTAAACACGTTCCCGAAGGCTGCCCAAGAACTATAGCTTGTGGATTGAGGACGATGGTGCAGACCAGGTGCCTCCCCCGTTTGTTAATCTCGGTCTCCCTTGCACTCCAGTTCGAACTAGGTTGGACAACCAGCCTCTCTACCGCCAACATTAGGTTCGGAGGAAAATTCGGCAGTGAATTTGGCGTTGGCGTTATAGGCAGTCCTTATCCGAAGGGATAAGTGACGCTATCAGGGCCGGCATGCAGAGCATGATGCAGCTGCTGAACGAAGTACTGCGTCCTGTCACAACAAGAACACCTGAAGCCAAAGTAGGGGAAAGTCAGCCGATAAGGTCAAGCGGAGTCCCACCGAAGGTGCCGACACCAAACGCCTTCGATGCGCCTGTCATACAGTCGAATCTTGGTGACATACCCAAGCGCAATATGAGACGAGTAGGCCAATGCTGAAGAGAAGCAAATCTCTCCATTGGATTGCATAAATCCAAGTTCTGCTTCAAGGCATTGAATTACCTCGGATTTATTATCGGTGGCTGTATGGACGCATGGACCCGGTCAGAGTCATAGCCAAGAAGCGAATCCCCGTTACTCGTTCGCGTAAGGAAGTCCGCTCCTTTTTGGGTACAGCAGGTACCGGCGTTTTATGCGAGATTTCGTGACCATGGCCGCACCGTGTGTTGTTCCAAAAGAATACCGAGCAACAAGAAAGACCTATAGCCTTCTACTCAGCGAAGTTGAATAAACATTAACGGAATTATTCCGTCACTGAGAAGGAGTGCTTAGCGGCTATCCTGGAAATCTGGAAATTCCTACCATATGTGGAGGGTATGCCATTTACATGCATCACAGACCACGCCACCTTAAAGTGGCTGATGTCTATTAAAGACTTAAGCGGTGGGTTAGCTCGTTGGTCATTGTAACTACAAGGCTATGATTTCAGCATAGAACATCGTAAAGGTAGCGAAAACGTGGTAGCCGATACTTTGTCGCCCAGTGTCGAATCGCTAAGGATCGATCCGGAAAGTTTGTTGGGTTCTTCGACCACCGAGATCGAGTCAGCCGAGTACCAAGAGTTGCTCGAACAAGTGCGACAGAATGAAAACAAGTTTCCGGATGTCAAAGTTGAGAAAGAGCTGCTATTTAAGCGAATGGGTTTCGTTCGCCTTGGGGATGAACTTGAGAGCACGGTTTGGAAGTTGTGGGTCCCAAACTCTTTGACAGCCGGGCTGATAGAGAAGGCTCATGTGGACGATACGGCTGAGCATTGAGGTATCGCCAAGACATAAGAGACCTCGCGTCGTCAGTTTTACTGGGCCAGCATAGGTTGTCAAGTGAAAGAATGGGTACGGCAATGTGTGACGTTTAAGGAAAGCAAAGCTCCAGCTTTTGGGTAGTACTCGCGCTCCAAACAAGGGCATGCTTGGATCTTCTAGCCGTTGACCATTTCTCGAAGTTTACGTTTTTGAAAGCGATGCGCGATGCCACAAATGTAGTAAACTTCCTGGGCAACGAGGCCTTTTATATATTTGGAGTACCAGAAGTCATCCACTCTGATAACGGGCGTCAGTTCGTATCCAACACTATTCAGAGCATGATCGATGCCTTTGGATATGCGCACAGCCACATAGTAATGCAGCAGAGCGACTCAATCGCACCGTGTTGTCCGCAATCGGAGCAAGATCAGCGGGAGTGGGATCTGTACCTCCCGGAAATAGAAGTGTTTATACGCAATGCTGTGCACATGGCGATCGAAGTGACTCCATTCTTCACTGTTTTCAGCCATCACATGTTGCTCAACGGTGCGAACTACAAAGTGATCATGAAATTTTTCACTTACACGCAGCAGACAAGATCCAGATCATTCGGATGCGCAGCCACCAGCGTTACGATGCCCGAGCCCGACAATTCCAGGCGGAGCCAAGCCAAGAGGTCTACCATCGCTACATTGTGCTGACATAAGGTCGTAGGACGAAGTCGTGGTGTGCCTCATGTTGGGGTGCTTTCCATTGACCTTATAGGAACAGGCCGGCCTGAGTGGGCGTGGACCAAGCACAGGGAGGCCGGAAGAAACCCATTTGCTCCCTCAGATTCCGGTGGTAGCTTTACCGCCCGTGCAATCCTTGGGTGATGTTGTGTCGGGATTTACATACATACGGACATACCGATAGTGGAAGTCGAAATAGTCAACTGGGCTGCTTTTAAGCAGTGCGCGAGCCGGGGAACAGGCCGTGAGCGAACCGGGGAACAGGTCGTGAGCGAACCGGGAAAAGAGTGGCTGAGAGCGGCATGTGGAACGCGCAGAGATCTGCACGCACACATAGAAATATAAAGATCCGATTTTTTTTGCGATGCAACGGCATTGGCCCAGTTGGAAGTTGCGTGGGCTTAGCAACGATGGCAAAAATTTGGAAGCGGGACTCTGCATGCGTTAGCGAAGGCGAGCAGACGTCATTTTGCTTTTAGCCCTGTCAGAACGCATAGAATTTGCTTAGAAAAAGTATTTATATATATAAAATTAATTGTTACATGTATATGTATTATTTTAAAGTTTAATGTTAGTTTGTAAGCAAATTCGCCAATTTCATAATTGAGCTCCAATTTAAAGAGCTCCAATTTTAGAGCTGTAGCAAAACACATAAGTCACCGTTCCAATGCTGATGTTTGTAGCCAGTTTGGTGTTGCTTATGTTGTTGCCGTTCAGTTTTGGGTTATGTTAAGTCAGCTGTTTAGTGATGTGCAGACTTTGTAGATTTGTGTGATTGTTCGTGACGGCGGGCATGGTTAGACCCACCCCTACGTAAGAGCACTGGCTAGCCGGTAGCCCTTGAGACAAACCGACTCGTAACAATATGACCCCCAAATGATAATGTTGCATGGTGTCGCCTACGGTCAAAATCCGAGCAAATTTTGTAATAACAAATAAAACACGAGAAGACGAAGTCTCGCAACCCGTGATCTGCCTTTTAGATCACGCTGACTTGTATGAAGCCAAGACTTACTTCAATCGTGCGCGCTAAGAGTGATCCGGAGGGCATTCCAACTTTTGTGTTGGTCAGAGTAGGGACAGAATAGTTTTGGGAGGCTGATGCGTCTTTGGTATGGACAGCAAAAAATGTTTTTTGATAAATTATCAAGCAACGTTCATGTCACTAAGGGTGTCAGTGGGTCGTCGCCGCTTATCGGTTTCAGGCGATTTTCCACTGTGCACATTGCCTGGTGGACAAAGGTGATTTGAACGTGACTGTGATGTAATTTTGATATAGAGTAGGTTAGATTGTAGTTTTTGTTGTAGGCAATAGCATAATTTAAACGTTAAATTTATTTGTTTTTTGTGTGTTCAAGTACCTTATCGTCCGTTTTCTGAATTCGGTCGGTCATCAGGTTGGTCAAGCGTCACGAGTGTTCCGTAGGAATATTAATTTCATAGGCCGCCCGATTTTTAGAAAACGGCACGGATTATTGGCCATCCTCCAGCACGACGACCTGAATAGTCGACAATCAAGTCCAAGTTTAGCATTCGAAATAGAACAGCGTAGACTAAATGGCACTCTAGCGTGACGAGGATTCTCTCGCCTCCTGTATTTATATGAATGGTTGTCGAAGATATTTTTTGAGTTATTGAAGTGAAATTGTTGGTGTTTTTGGTTTTGCTGGAATATTTTGTTTGGTAGTTTTGTAGTTGCTGTTACATTTTTTTTTTTTTTGCTTATTTAAGGTTGTATTAGCCTTGAGTTTAAATGGCGACAGGAGGAGGTGTAGGTGAACATGGTCTCTAAACACGTTCCCGAAGGCTGCCCAAGAACTATAGCTTGTGGATTGAGGACGATGGTGCAGACCAGGTGCCTCCCCCGTTTGTTAATCTCGGTCTCCCTTGCACTCCAGTTCGAACTAGGTTGGACAACCAGCTTCTCTACCGCCAACATTAGGTTCGGAGGAAAATTCGGCAGTGAATTTGGCGTTGGCGTTATAGGCAGTCCTTATCCGAAGGGATAAGTGACGCTATCAGGGCCGGCATGCAGAGCATGATGCAGCTGCTGAACGAAGTACTGCGTCCTGTCACAACAAGAACACCTGAAGCCAAAGTAGGGGAAAGTCAGCCGATAAGGTCAAGCGGAGTCCCACCGAAGGTGCCGACACCAAACGCCTTCGATGCGCCTGTCATACAGTCGAATCTTGGTGACATACCCAAGCGCAATATGAGACGAGTAGGCCAATGCTTAAGAGAAGCAAATCTCTCCATTGGATTGCATAAATCCAAGTTCTGCTTCAAGGCATTGAACTACCTCGGATTTATTATCGGTGGCTGTATGGACGCATGGACCCGGTCAGAGTCATAGCCAAGAAGCGAATCCCCGTTACTCGTTCGCGTAAGGAAGTCCGCTCCTTTTTGGGTACAGCAGGTACCGGCGTTTTATGCGAGATTTCGTGACCATGGCCGCACCGTGTGTTGTTCCAAAAGAATACCGAGCAACAAGAAAGACCTATAGCCTTCTACTCAGCGAAGTTGAATAAACATTAACGGAATTATTCCGTCACTGAGAAGGAGTGCTTAGCGGCTATCCTGGAAATCTGGAAATTCCTACCATATGTGGAGGGTATGCCATTTACATGCATCACAGACCACGCCACCTTAAAGTGGCTGATGTCTATTAAAGACTTAAGCGGTGGGTTAGCTCGTTGGTCATTGTAACTACAAGGCTATGATTTCAGCATAGAACATCGTAAAGGTAGCGAAAACGTGGTAGCCGATACTTTGTCGCCCAGTGTCGAATCGCTAAGGATCGATCCGGAAAGTTTGTTGGGTTCTTCGACCACCGAGATCGAGTCAGCCGAGTACCAAGAGTTGCTCGAACAAGTGCGACAGAATGAAGACAAGTTTCCGGATGTCAAAGTTGAGAAAGAGCTGCTATTTAAGCGAATGGGTTTCGTTCGCCTTGAGGATGAACTTGAGAGCACGGTTTGGAAGTTGTGGGTCCCAAACTCTTTGACAGCCGGGCTGATAGAGAAGGCTCATGTGGACGATACGGCTGAGCATTGAGGTATCGCCAAGACATAAGAGACCTCGCGTCGTCAGTTTTACTGGGCCAGCATAGGTAGTCAAGTGAAAGAATGGGTACGGCAATGTGTGACGTTTAAGGAAAGCAAAGCTCCAGCTTTTGGGTAGTACTCGCGCTCCAAACAAGGGCATGCTTGGATCTTCTAGCCGTTGACCATTTCTCGAAGTTTACGTGTTTGAAAGCGATGCGCGATGCCACAGCCTCAAATGTAGTAAACTTCCTGGGCAACGAGGCCTTTTATATATTTGGAGTACCAGAAGTCACCCACTCTGATAACGGGCGTCAGTTCGTATCCAACACTATTCAGAGCATGATCGATGCCTTTGGATATGCGCACAGCCACATAGTAATGCAGCAGAGCGACTCAATCGCACCGTGTTGTCCGCAATCGGAGCAAGATCAGCGGGAGTGGGATCTGTACCTCCCGGAAATAGAAGTGTTTATACGCAATGCTGTGCACATGGCGATCGAAGTGACTCCATTCTTCACTGTTTTCAGCCATCACATGTTGCTCAACGGTGCGAACTACAAAGTGATCATGAAATTTTTCACTTACACGCAGCAGACAAGATCCAGATCATTCGGATGCGCAGCCACCAGCGTTACGATGCCCGAGCCCGACAATTCCAGGCGGAGCCAAGCCAAGAGGTCTACCATCGCTACATTGTGCTGACATAAGGTCGTAGGACGAAGTCGTGGTGTGCCTCATGTTGGGGTGCTTTCCATTGACCTTATAGGAACAGGCCGGCCTGAGTGGGCGTGGACCAAGCACAGGGAGGCCGGAAGAAACCCATTTGCTCCCTCAGATTCCGGTGGTAGCTTTACCGCCCGTGCAATCCTTGGGTGATGTTGTGTCGGGATTTACATACATACGGACATACCGATAGTGGAAGTCGAAATAGTCAACTGGGCTGCTTTTAAGCAGTGCGCGAGCCGGGGAACAGGCCGTGAGCGAACCGGGGAACAGGTCGTGAGCGAACCGGGAAAAGAGTGGCTGAGAGCGGCATGTGGAACGCGCAGAGATCTGCACGCACACATAGAAATATAAAGATCCGATTTTTTTTGCGATGCAACGGCATTGGCCCAGTTGGAAGTTGCGTGGGCTTAGCAACGATGGCAAAAATTTGGAAGCGGGACTCTGCATGCGTTAGCGAAGGCGAGCAGACGTCATTTTGCTTTTAGCGCTGTCAGAACGCATAGAATTTGCTTAGAAAAAGTATTTATATATATAAAATTAATTGTTACATGTATATGTATTATTTTAAAGTTTAATGTTAGTTTGTAAGCAAATTCGCCAATTTCATAATTGAGCTCCAATTTAAAGAGCTCCAATTTTAGAGCTGTAGCAAAACACATAAGTCACCGTTCCAATGCTGATGTTTGTAGCCAGTTTGGTGTTGCTTATGTTGTTGCCGTTCAGTTTTGGGTTATGTTAAGTCAGCTGTTTAGTGATGTGCAGACTTTGTAGATTTGTGTGATTGTTCGTGACGGCGGGCATGGTTAGACCCACCCCTACGTAAGAGCACTGGCTAGCCGGTAGCCCTTGAGACAAACCGACTCGTAACAATATGACCCCCAAATGATAATGTTGCATGGTGTCGCCTACGGTCAAAATCCGAGCAAATTTTCTAATAACAAATAAAACACGAGAAGACGAAGTCTCGCAACCCGTGATCTGCCTTTTAGATCACGCTGACTTGTATGAAGCCAAGACTTACTTCAATCGTGCGCGCTAAGAGTGATCCGGAGGGCATTCCAACTTTTGTGTTGGTCAGAGTAGGGACAGAATAGTTTTGGGAGGCTGATGCGTCTTTGGTATGGACAGCAAAAAATGTTTTTTGATAAATTATCAAGCAACGTTCATGTCACTAAGGGTGTCAGTGGGTCGTCGCCGCTTATCGGTTTCAGGCGATTTTCCACTGTGCACATTGCCTGGTGGACAAAGGTGATTTGAACGTGACTGTGATGTAATTTTGATATAGAGTAGGTTAGATTGTAGTTTTTGTTGTAGGCAATAGCATAATTTAAACGTTAAATTTATTTGTTTTTTGTGTGTTCAAGTACCTTATCGTCCGTTTTCTGAATTCGGTCGGTCATCAGGTTGGTCAAGCGTCACGAGTGTTCCGTAGGAATATTAATTTCATAGGCCGCCCGATTTTTAGAAAACGGCACGGATTATTGGCCATCCTCCAGCACGACGACCTGAATAGTCGACAATCAAGTCCAAGTTTAGCATTCGAAATAGAACAGCGTAGACTAAATGGCACTCTAGCGTGACGAGGATTCTCTCGCCTCCTGTATTTATATGAATGGTTGTCGAAGATATTTTTTGAGTTATTGAAGTGAAATTGTTGGTGTTTTTGGTTTTGCTGGAATATTTTGTTTGGTAGTTTTGTAGTTGCTGTTACATTTTTTTTTTTTTTTGCTTATTTAAGGTTGTATTAGCCTTGAGTTTAAATGGCGACAGGAGGAGGTGTAGGTGAACATGGTCTCTAAACACGTTCCCGAAGGCTGCCCAAGAACTATAGCTTGTGGATTGAGGACGATGGTGCAGACCAGGTGCCTCCCCCGTTTGTTAATCTCGGTCTCCCTTGCACTCCAGTTCGAACTAGGTTGGACAACCAGCTTCTCTACCGCCAACATTAGGTTCGGAGGAAAATTCGGCAGTGAATTTGGCGTTGGCGTTATAGGCAGTCCTTATCCGAAGGGATAAGTGACGCTATCAGGGCCGGCATGCAGAGCATGATGCAGCTGCTGAACGAAGTACTGCGTCCTGTCACAACAAGAACACCTGAAGCCAAAGTAGGGGAAAGTCAGCCGATAAGGTCAAGCGGAGTCCCACCGAAGGTGCCGACACCAAACGCCTTCGATGCGCCTGTCATACAGTCGAATCTTGGTGACATACCCAAGCGCAATATGAGACGAGTAGGCCAATGCTTAAGAGAAGCAAATCTCTCCATTGGATTGCATAAATCCAAGTTCTGCTTCAAGGCATTGAACTACCTCGGATTTATTATCGGTGGCTGTATGGACGCATGGACCCGGTCAGAGTCATAGCCAAGAAGCGAATCCCCGTTACTCGTTCGCGTAAGGAAGTCCGCTCCTTTTTGGGTACAGCAGGTACCGGCGTTTTATGCGAGATTTCGTGACCATGGCCGCACCGTGTGTTGTTCCAAAAGAATACCGAGCAACAAGAAAGACCTATAGCCTTCTACTCAGCGAAGTTGAATAAACATTAACGGAATTATTTCGTCACTGAGAAGGAGTGCTTAGCGGCTATCCTGGAAATCTGGAAATTCCGACCATATGTGGAGGGTATGCCATTTACATGCATCACAGACCACGCCACCTTAAAGTGGCTGATGTCTATTAAAGACTTAAGCGGTGGGTTAGCTCGTTGGTCATTGTAACTACAAGGCTATGATTTCAGAATAAGACATCGTAAAGGTAGCGAAAACGTGGTAGCCGATACTTTGTCGCCCAGTGTCGAATCGCTAAGGATCGATCCGGAAAGTTTGTTGGGTTCTTCGACCACCGAGATCGAGTCAGCCGAGTACCAAGAGTTGCTCGAACAAGTGCGACAGAATGAAGACAAGTTTCCGGATGTCAAAGTTGAGAAAGAGCTGCTATTTAAGCGAATGGGTTTCGTTCGCCTTGAGGATGAACTTGAGAGCACGGTTTGGAAGTTGTGGGTCCCAAACTCTTTGACAGCCGGGCTGATAGAGAAGG
>JAWNLD010000005.1:0-10754 GCA_035041545.1 Drosophila colorata | reverse complement strand
TCATTGTTATGGGCCTAACTGTACTCAGGCATGAGGTGTAAATTTCGTTCACATCTTTTATTATAGATTTAACGAAATTTTCACCTGCATGTCACCTGTCTCAAGAACAAATTTGTCTAAATTGGAATTAAAGGCGCATTTGATGAACATACGTGAATGCAAGGGAACGCCCTAACGCCCTAACGCCCTTGGCTTGGGTGGAAATTGTAGCTGGTGGTGGAAATTGGGTTGCCGATGCTAGATCCAGTGGTGTAGTTGGAGTGGGTGGTGAAGCTGGGGTTGAAGGCGTTAGATCCGGTGGCGTAGTCGAAGTGGCCGTTGAAGGTGTTGGAGTTGCTGTATCCGCTATAGTTGTTGTAGGTGTCCCCGTTGGGAGTGGCGAAAGTTCCGCTAGCGTTGGCGATAGGCCCGCTGAGGAGAACGTTTGAAGTGATAACCGGCTTATCTTCTCTGGTGTGGGTGGTGGCAGATCCGTTGGGAGTGGCGATGGGTCCGTTAACGAAGGCGAATGGTCCGTTGGAGGTGGCAACAGGTCCGTTGGAGGTGGCGATGGGTCCGTTGGGGGTGGCGATGTTGGCAATGTTGTTGCTTCTAAACACAACATTATCGAAATAGTTAGTGTGTTGCGACCCATGTTCTTATTATAAAAATTACAAGTATATATTATAGTCATATTATTCCCAAATGACGCAATGACTCAAAAAAATGATATACGATTAACCGATTTAAATGTAACTTATAGAAATGACGAAGAAATAGATTTAACTCGTTTATGCTTTGAAATTTTTAAAAAGATGGGGCGACAAATAGAAAAAGATGCAAACAACTATAGAGAACCATTTTTAAAAAAAGAGTCAGCTGTATAAGTAGGCTCCCAGTATCAAGGCTGCATTCAGTTCTAATTTTATCTTGAAGACGTACAGTACAGAAATGGGATTAATTTCAAAATTTGGCTACATCTCCATTGTAAAGAAAATTTATGATTTTCTAGCCGAATTTGATGGGATGATTTTTCCTGAGCATCAACGGCTGTTTGCGGAATACCGAGAATATTTCACCAAATACGAAAAATCTCACATTAGAACATCGCAATACGGAGAACATTTAACAATATGTCCTGGTCCTCAGATCAGACAATAAGTGGATGTGACACCTGCGCCTGTCACTTTTATATTATACGAATACAAAAACTAGAACGCCTTATATAACAGTACACTAAATTAAGTAATAGAATGATACATAAAACTATTTAATCCAAAGCTAGAAAAAATATGTTAAATAAATTGTAGTATAAACAAAACAATAAATAAATTGACAAAAAATCTGTAAAATGAAAACCTGTTGTCTTTCTTTTATCCCATACATTAGAATTTAAGATCGAACCTTTTTCTCTAACAAAACCTGTTTACAAGTGTGCGCCGCACTTGTGTTCCTTCGCCGTGTAGAAAAACGGTCTGTTCACACTCTTCAGAAAAGGGAGAGTAAATTAAATGCGCACGTGCCTGATCGAGCTCTCAACCCACTGAAAAAGTAAACAAACAAGTCGATGCGTGCACTTGTGCGCCTGTGATCCCACCCCTCCACTTCAAATCTGAATTCTAATGAGCGTCCCTTATTAAACCGGTTTTTAATGATCGGTCCCTTTTCCCCACCCCCGAAAAAATAGACGAACAAGTCGATGCGTGCAATTGTGCGCACGTGATCTTATAAACCCTCCCACTTAAAATCTGAATTTTAATGATCGGGCACCCACGCTACTTCAGAAAAGGGACAGTTACTAAAATGTAACGGCCACTTTCCTCAGCTCCCCTCTCATCAAAAGGTCACAAAGGCCCATGACGATTGGTTCCCTCACTTGCCCCTCCCTAAAAAAGGATCACGTACCTGCATATTAACGATCGGTCCCCTCACACCCCTCCCTCAAAAAGGGTCAGGTGTCTGCATATTAATTAGGGTCACGTAGGGTCATAAATCATTAATTATTCACATCACGTAATTAAATTGACAGCAACTTCCTGTCACAGAACATACAATTCCCTACTACTCCTCCACTCTTGCCAGAAAGTGCCGACTGTAGTGGCTGCTTCCTGTAAAGCATTCTTGACCGCAGTCGCGGCTCGTCATGCGGTATTTTGCGCCTGGCTCTTTCTCTTTTTGGAAGCTGTTTTTTTTTTTCGATCCGTTGTTGGGTCCCGGTGCCGATTTGGCGTGCTCTCCTGTCCTGTGTGCGCTATAATAAGACGGAGTGCGCCTGGTTCACACCTGGTGGCGTTCGTTGCACCTCGCAAAAGGCAATGCGTTCCACCATTCTTGAGGGTCTGGGTAGTTGCGTTAAGTACCAAGGTTTGAATCAGGTTGTCCCACTATAACCAAATGTTTCCCCTTTGGTGTTTAACCAGTGAAGAGTTATACCGCGCCAACTCGGTCACCAGAGCCCGGTTTTTGGGCACCACCGTAGCGGGGTGTTGGTAATTGGTCAGTTTTGTGACTTTTGCTCATTTTTTGCACTGTTACCCTGGTATTGGGAGCTGCCTAAAGTCAATTCGGCTATGCGGCAGAAAAATACTACTCGAGCAAGAACCTGATTTCAAAACTGCCTAAAAGTCGGCAATATTTTTGGTACTACTAAATGAGCTTACTTATTGGCTTATTGGAGATCAGGAGATCAGCTGTTCAGCTGCTTTCCGACTACCAACGCTATTGGTGGAGTGTAGCTGATAATAGCAGTCGCTAATTCAGCGCTATGCAGTTGATCGAGTAAAAATGGCGTGCACTCAGCGTGGGCGCACGCCCTCCGTCACCTCTGAACTAGGCCATCAGAGAACCAGCTCCCGTAGTCCACGATTGCTGAAGCGAGAACACCGACTTGGGGTCCGCTGTAGTATTCGGTACGTACTGAAGCAACACGAGTGATCTCGAACCAATTTTTCGAAATAATTTGTGGTCTTTTACCTACCTGAACTGAGGTTTGTTCATATTGTTGACCTGTCTAGTTTTAATAATGGGTTCCACGTCTATTGCTTCTGGACGTGGCATCGGTTTGGGAGCCATAGGGCGAGATGGAGCTGCTTGTTCCGGATATTGGTATTGCTAATTTCGGTTCTGTTGTGGAGCTGCTGGTGGCTGAGTACACAAATTGTATATGATTAGGTCGTGGTATGTAAAATTGTTGTCGCTGTCTGTGATTGTGGAACCTAGGCGTGGTATTCATATTCCGTCGAAGAGCTGGTAAAGCTGCCATTGAACCGAAACGTTAAATGGTGGCAATTGTACGCGGTGCGGATGTATCGGTCTTTGTACCGTATTCCTGAAGCCCTGAATTCTACCGTTTGCATGGTGAGGTCGTTTATTATATTTTTATGAGGCGGGGTAAGTCTTCTTCCCTTATAAAGGTGTGTATGGCTTTGTCTCTGTATGATTTAGTCCTTACCTAGTTCTGCTTCCTTTACTTAGTTCCTTAGAATTTATGTTATTTAAAATGACTGATAAATGTTTGTACACTGCCTGATAGAATTATTTTATCGACTGCTGGCTTTACCCTGTATTATTTTCGTAGTCATTTGATACACTAGAGTACCCAAGTCTTGCGTTTGTCTGCGAAATATAGCGTAAGGCACCTCGATATTGAGATCCCCGTTAAGGGTCAGCGTGTCCTGTAATTTTAGTACGTATTGTGTGTAAAAAAGCAATTTATTTAGGAGTGCCTATCTGACCAGCGTATGTGTCTAAAATTCTCTCTATGCTACCCTTTTTCCAAGAACTGAACTCTGACGGGTTGTCAAAAGGTACGCGTATGCACTTCCCTATATCAGGTACCCGATCTTAAGTCTCCTATATTCGCGCGATGTTCAGTGCTTATAGAATAATTAGCAGTATTAGCAAAGACTATTGTGTTATTTAGATTGAGTTGTTGCAAAATTGATGGTAATAGCTATGCAATAACTTCACTTATGAAACCCTATATTTGCTGTCTATTTTGTTCGTCCGTAATCCTGTTTTGTGGATACCTGTAAAGAGTAACGAACAAATTTGATTCGTTTTGCCGAAGCTGATGGTCAGTTTAACATTTTGATCGGATACGCGAGTGCTCTACGGCCGCAGTATGGTCGGAATATGGGAGTGGGCTATAAGTATTACCGCTCTGCTAGGTTGCTTCCTTTTCTTAATGTAAAGTAATTAATAATAGTGCGTACATATATGAAAGTAAAGAAGGGGACTGCTTTAGAAAAGGGAAAGGGGAGCAAGGAAGGACACTGCAGACGCAAGAGGAAAACAAGTATGATGGCTTTAGTCGGGAGTTAACGACAAGGAGATACCCTGAACCCAGCGGCGAGCTGTTACACACATTTAAACCTCTTTCCATTTAAACACAAAGTCAGACACACACAAAAGCACGCAGCAAGCCGCGCACTTTACACATCAGCGCTTGGCCCCACTATGGAAAATTAATTCTTGAATAACTTCTAAAGCTAAGAGTATGATCGTTATGAAATTTTCAGTGATTAATGAGAATTTTAATCTATGTACAAACCCAAGCGAAAGTCTGTAGTATTTGATTTGCGTTTTTTGATATGGGGGCGATTGGGGGCAGGTATACAAAATCAAATATTCATAATCTGTTTAATACTAGAGATATGCCAAGCTACGCGAAGTCTAAAAATCGATTGTTACCGATAATAGGATGGACTCGAAGGCTCTCAAAATATTTTGCCGCGTGTTTACGGATCACGTGGGAACTCTAGGTCTAGCTCGATGTCCCTAGTGCGCATATACAAAGGAGCATTGCAGATTCTTCTTAAGATTTTGCTTTGCGCAACTCATATTTTGTTGAGATGAGCTTTTGCGGCAATCCCGTACACTTGAAGGGCATACGTCCATATAGGAGATAGAATGGATTTGTAAATGGTGGTTCTGTTGACTAGCGACAGCTTATTTTTGGGACAGTAGCTAAAACATCTCTCTAGCTTTGGATAATACAGTATGCTTAATCATAGTTGTATGTCTACAATGACCTCAAGATATTTATATTGGATCCAAGTAAATATACACCTGTACAGGATTCTCTCCTAGTAGCAAAAGTCACATTTGCACATTCAAGTTTGTTGTATCACTTCTGTGGCAGTGCCTATAAGAGGACTCCTGGTCAGCACAGCAGTGTCATCTGCATACGTTGCAATTAGGACATTTTCCCTGACTATTGCAGTAACCAAGTTGGATGAAGGTATGTCAGCAGTGTAGAGTGTGTAGAGAGTGGGGCTACGAACGCTCCCTTGTGGAACTCCGGTAGCAAATGGGTCTGTTAGTAGACTTTGAGCAATCAACAACAACACATTTAGGTATATATAATTCAATGGATATATGGTATGATAATATAAATATAGGTATTTTTGTTAAATAAAAACATACTAATATAATGCAATATAATTAAAAATTTTTGTAGTTAAAAGGCATGATGTGAAAATGATATTTTAATGTTTTGTTGAGTAGTGTAGTGTATAAGCAGAATATAAAATAGCTGTTGACCAGCCTTGGACCAAACTGAAGGTCACCTCAACACGCTCGCAAAAAAAGAAACGTTTTTTTTGCACGGTCGCTGAATGCAGCGAAAACAACAAAAACAAAATTAAACAAACGAACAGATTATAAACGCATATAAAAGCTCACTTACAGAGTGTTCCGCGTTGAAAGATCTTTCGCTGCCAGTGTATGTGTGTGTGTAGTGTGTGATTAGTCTGGCTTAGAAAGTTTATGGAGCTTGAGCTGCGTGGCCAAAGCTCACAGATATAATTCTTAGTTAGCGAAGCTTTTTTACCCAGCATCATATAAACAAAACAAGCTTGAAATTTAAATTATTATTAATGTTCCGTTCGTTAATATGCAGTAGTGATCCTATTTTAGGAAAATGAGGAGAAGGATAGTGGCTGGAGCTCTCGCAAAAGTTCTTCGCGTGGAGCTAAATGTCAATAAATATACTCCATTACAAGTATCGAGTTGGATCGTTTTACCAAAAACGCTTAAGGCGAAAAAAGCGTTGGTAAATGTGAGAAAATCCAGATGAGTTTTGTTTCAAGTGGGCGGTAATTTCCGCTTTTAAAACACCGCAAGGCAATGCGAATAGAAGCAGCAGCTCTGCCATCGACGATATTAACGCCACCGTCATCCAATTAAGCGAGCGTTTAACGCTTAATTTTGAAAACATGGATTTTCCTCTCTCTTTGAGTGTTTGAAGAGCAAAACCCGACCATAAGCATAAATGTTTTCGGATTCGACGAGGAGATTGGAGCAGTTATTGGGCCGTAATATTTAACGAAGGAGGAGAAACAATCCCACGTGAGCCTAATGCTGTTGTAGATGGAAGTTCGGGCCCATTTTGTATGGATAAGAAATTTATCAAGGTAATGTATTCAAATATAAATAAACATATGCATATATTTAGAAAAAATACTTGTAAAATACATTGATTTATATTTTCAGACTTGTACGCACCCAATTAACAAGCCACACAGAAAAGCTACTGTTCTGTGGCACGTTTCTAAATTATTCCCACAGCATAAAACTACACGAGGAGCATAAACAGCAGTGTGGAAAGATGGTCTCGACCTTGCCAAAGGCGGAAAAGGCAAGTCTAAGTTTTAAAAATTTTAATCGTAGTTTAGATGTACCCTTCGTAGTCTATGCAGATTTCGAGTGCATGTTAAAGCCCTTAAACTCTAGAGTTAGTGAGAATGTAGTGGCAACACATGAACATGTTCATTGCATTCTCGTATTTCATCAAATGCGCCTTTAATTCCAATTAGACAAATTTTTTATGGAGACAGGTGAAAATGCAGGTGAAAATTTCGTTAATAATAGATGTGTAATAAGAGATGTGAACGAAATTTACACCTCATACCTGAGTACAGTTAGGCCCATAACAATGAGTTCTGAAGAGGGAAATTGTTTTAGAATGGCTATTAACTGTCATATTTGTAAAAAGGCGTTAGGAATTGATCGCGTTAATTGCAACATTAATTTCCAAATTGCACCTTTTGTCCCTGTATTTTTCCATAACTTCTCTAAGTATGATTCACATTTATTCGTTAGAAAATTAAACAAACTCGATGGTGAAATCAAGGTTCTGTTCCTGAATATACAATAGTACATACCCCTTTCTAAAATCTTAAAATTAGATTTCTCGATACATATCGTTTCATGGCAACAAGTTTAGATGCGCTAAGCGCAAACTTAGGTGTTGAAAGGTTTGAAAGTGTCAGACTTTTCTTCCCACTTGTTGACCAATTCAACCTGGTTCATAGAAAAGGGGTGTTCCCGTACGAATATGTAGACTCAGAGAGTCGCTGAAGTGGAGAGCTCTCTACCTTCGAGAGAAAAATTTCCTTTTATAGCCTCCATCACAATGTACAGAAGAAGATTATGCACATGCTCAACATGTCTGGACAGTTTTTTGTTGTCAAACCTTAAAAGATTTCATGGAATTGTATCTTAATGTGATGTGCTTTTGTTAGCAGACCTTTTCCGAAATTTCAGAGAAATTTGTCAGAAAATTTACTTTCTTGATCCAGCTCATTAGTATACAACTCCTGGTCTGTCTTGGGATGCTATGCTCAAGACAACAGAAATTGAGCTGGAGCTGCTAACTGATATTGATACTTCTCTGAATACGATGCCAGAAAACCGTCTGAATACTTAATGTATTTATATGCAAACAACCTATACGGTTGGGCCATGTCACAATGTCTCCCTTATACAGGCTTTCAGTGGTTGACCGAAGAAGAAATTTCATCATTTGATGTTATAAATATTGCGAAAGAAACCTCAGAATATGTTTATATTCATATAATGTATCCATCAAACCTACACGATTTGTATAATGATCTTCCGTTTTGTCCGCTTAACCAAAGGGCCACACCGGCAGCAAAAGTCAACAAACTAATTGCTGACCTGAGGTCTAAAGTAAAATACCCCATACACTACAGAAATTTGCAGCAGTGCTTGGTAAACGGACTAGAGCTGACAAAGATCCATCGTGTGTTAAGATTCAAACAGTCGGATTGGCTGAAAAAATACATTGATCTTAACACACATCATAGAACAATGGCACAGAACAATTTCGAGAAAGATTTCTTCAAGCTATTGAACAATGCCGTTTATGGGAAACGATGAAAAACGTTGAAAAACGGAAAAATGTCAAGCTAGTCACGTCTTGAGAAACAGTGAGCTGCAATCGGTTGGGAGCACGAGCGCTGATTGCAAAGGCTAGTTTTCATAGCTCTGCACAATTTGCTGAAGACATGTATGACATACAGATGAAGCGACTTCATAATACTTATGACAAGCCGATGTTTTTATGGTTTACAGTCTTAGAATTATCAAAGTGAAGCCCAAATTCCAAGAGGCAGTTGAACCAAAATTATATGGGTACAGACTCATTTATTTATTCCATTCAAACGAATGATTTCTTTGTCGGATATAAGCAAAGATGTGGATATGAAGTTTGATACTTCGGAATACCCCGAAGATTTAGCGGTTAAATTCGGGATAAAAAGGTGCAATAAAAAGGTGTTAGGAGTGATGAAAGGTGCATAAAAAAATCTAAAGGAGTCAAAAAATCTGCGTTAGATAAATTACATTTAAATAGTTAAAAGGAATGTTTATCTGAAAATAAGAAATTGTGTATATTAATGTTTAGAACTAAGTTCCATAATTCATATACGCATAGAGTTAAGAAAACCACTTTAAGTGGATTAGATGATAAGAGAAAAATAAGAGAAGATGGCATCCAAACATATGCTTGGGGTCATTATAGAATAAGTTCATAAGCTAATTATGATTTATAGTTATATAAGAAAAAATTTATTCACCTCCAATAAAGAAACATAGCTAAATTGAATTACCATCGTTTTATATGTATACATATAAACAAGAAAAAAAAAAAATGAACATGAATAAATAAATACGCATTTTATGAATTTCATTTGAAAGTCTTTTATAAAGGTGCCGGTTCTGTTGTTGCTGTGTGTGTGTGTCACTGGAGGTGAAAATCTTCGTAAGATACTGTGGCCCGTGGGATCACCGTCAGGTATTAATTCGCGGGGACGGGTTGCATATTTTAGGCAACCTCCATTTGCCGCCGCTCTCTCTCGCATCTTCTCAGATCACTCTGGATGCTTATGATGAGCTGACTGGCTTTTCTCCAGTTTTCGTCCGCCTCAAGCAGTGCTAGTATCTCTACCGGGATCATTCCTGCCAGCACGAGTGCTGCGTCGTCGGATACAGTCCTGAATCCTGATATGACTCGCAGTGCGCTGAGTCTTTAGGGCGCCGTCATCTTTTTTTTTAAGCCAACACTGTTGGCTACAGCAGTCGCCCATACGGGCGCTGCATACAGCAGAATGGAGGCAACTACGCTAGCTTTGGGTCCTCCAATGTTCGGAGCATCCGCGAGAGGGCTCCCTGCATCCCGGACGCCTTTTTGCAAACTTAGTTCACATGCGACCGGAAACTCAGCCTGTTGTCTATCATGACACCTAGGTTTTTTATGGACTCCTTGGATGTGATTGTCTCGGTACCCACCTGCAGACTTATGAATTCCACCTTTTTCCTGCCAGTGATGAGCACTGCATCTGTTTTATGGCCCGCCAAGTTCAGGCCAGCATTCTTCATCCGCCCTCCTATATTTTTTATTGCGGTGTTTGTAGCCGCCTCTATTTCCCTAATTTCTTTTGCTACTACTATAAGTGCCAAGTCGTCGGCAAATCCGATAAGGCTGCATCCAGTTGGCAGCTGCGTTCTGAGGACATCATACATACATAATGTTCCACAGAAGAGGCCCTAGAACCGATCCTTGTGGTACTCCAGCTGTCACCTTATAACTCTTTGGTTCCTCTTCCGTCTCGTACTCAAGCACTCTATCCGACATATAGCTGGATATAAAAGACAGTATTTCCTTTGCGCAGGAGAATAAGGCTCTGCCGCTTCCATCTTTTAGGGAAGGCTCCCTCCTTGAGACAGTAATTGTACGCGGCTACGAAAACGCCAGGTCTGGATACTACCGCCTGCTATAGGGCCTTATTTGGGATCCCGTCCGCTCCTAGGGGCAAGTTACTCTGAGCGTTTCTTGGGACCTTAACTTCTTAGTTACGACCTTATAGGCCGTCCACCAGGGGTGTATATCTACTTACTTACTCGCCCTTATGCCAAGTTTCAGCTCTCGCTTGGCCAGCCGGAAATCGTCGAGCCTGGAACCGAACTCTTGGCGACCTCTTGACCTTTGACAACGTCTTCTCGCTAGTAGGCAGGCCTTTCTCAGGTTGCTTATTTGCTCGGTCCACCAGTAGCAGGGTGTTCCGCGTCTGTTCGGCTTCCTTCTAGGCATGGATGAGTCGCACGCATTTATCAGGCTCTGTGAGAGCTGCTGTGCCATATCTTCGGCTGAGGCTTGTGCTGGATTCCACTCGGAATGGCGCAGGAAGTCCGAAAAGGTTTCTTCGTCGAGCTGGCTGTCCTTCCATTTGGGACCGGTTGTCTTGGCTCGCTGGTGTAAGCGCCTTCCTCCTCCGATGTCGGTGTAAATCGCCTGGTGGTCGCTGAAAGTGAATTCGTCGCTGACCATCCATGTGGATCTCCCACACAGCGAGCTGCTCATAAAGGTGAGGTCGATAGTGGATCCTCGACCAGCCCTCCAGTACGTTGGCTTCTTTCCGTCGTTTGCTAACCCGACATCCATCGATGAGAACTGTTCCATGTGGGGCTAT